>PVJL010003686.1:106433-150305 GCA_004026885.1 Lyroderma lyra | reverse complement strand
GCTTTAATTTTTATTATTTCTTTCCTTCTGCTGACTTTGGGTTTTGTCTGCTCTTCTTTTTCTAGTTCTTTTAGATGGGATACTAAGATGTTTCCTTGTAATTTTTCTTGTTTCTTAAGATAGGCCTGTAATGATGTAAATTTCCCTCTTATTACCACTTTCGCTGTGTCCCAATAATTCTGATACGTTGTATTTTCATTGTCATTAGTTTCTACATATTTTTTAATCTCATCTTTTATTTGTTCTTTTATCCAGTCCTTTTTTAATAAGCTGTTGTTTAATCTCCATGTATATGTGGTTATTTCTGCTTTCCTTTTACAATTGATCTCCAATTTCAAAGCTTTGTGGTCTGAGAATACACTTGGTATGATTTCAATCTTCTTGAATTTGCTGAGGCTACTTTTGTGTCCCAGCATATGGTCTATTCTTGAGAATGTTCCATGTGCACTAGAAAAGAAGGAATAGTCTCTTTTTGCTGGATGAAGTGTCCTGTAAATGTCAATGATGTCCAGTTGCTGTAATGTGTCATTTAGAGCTGTTATTTCCTTATTTTCTGTTTGGATGATCTGTCCATGGCTGTTAGCGGGGTGTTTAAGTCTCCCACTATGATTGTGTATTCATCAGTTTCTCCTTTCAAGTCTGTTAGTAGTTTCTTTGTGTATTTTGGTGCATCCTGGTGGGAGCATATATGTTGATTAGTGTCAACTCTTCTTGTTGTTGCTTTGTGCCTTTTATCATTATGTAATGTCCATCTTTGTCTTTTACTATCTTTTTTAACCTGAAGTTTATTTCATAGATATCAGTATGGCAACTCCTGCTTTTCTCTGGTTACCATTTGCTTGGAGTATTGTTTCCCATCCTTTCACTCTGAGTCTGTGTTTGTCCTTATGGCTGAGGTGTGTCTCTTGGAGACAGAATATGGATGGGTTCTGTTTTTTAATCCAGTCTGCTACTCTGTGTCTTTTTATTGGTGAGTTCAATCCATTAACATTTAGAGTGATGATCACTATGTGAGGATTTCCTGTGGCCATTACTTATTTCTTTGTTTGTTTTTGTTTTATTTTTTTTTCTTTCTTATTGCCCCAACTTTGTTCCATTTTTCCTGATCTGTTGTTTCAGTTCGAAGAGCCTCGTTCAGTATTTCTTGGAGTGCTGGCCTTGTGCTTGCAAATTCCCTCAGCTTCTTTGTGTCTGAGAAGGTCCTCATTCCACCTTCATATCTGAAATATAGTTTTGCTGGATAGTTAATTCTTGGCTGTAAATTCCTCTCTTTTAAATTCCACTCCCTCCTGGCTTGCAGAGTTTCTGCTGAGAAATCTGATGCCAGCCTGATGGGTTTTCCTCTAAAGGTTATAGTTCTTTTTTCCCTGGCTGCCTTGAGAATTGTTTTTTTGTCTTTAGTTTTGGACATCTTTAGTATCATATGTCTTGGAGAAGATCTTTTAGGGTCCAGGTATCTAGGGGACCTGTTTTCTTCTTGAACTTGGGGTTCCAGATCTTTCCATAGGTTTGGAAAGTTCTCATCTACGATTTGTTTGAGTATGCTCTCAGTAGATTGCTCTGCCCCCTCTTCTATTCCTATTATCCTGATGTTGTTTTGTCTCATGGAGTCAGATAGTTCTTGCAGAGTTCTTTAAATCCTTTTGGTTCTGTAGTCCCTCTCTTCTTCTTTTTGAACTGTTTCCATGTTCTGATCTTCAATATCACTAATTCTTTCCTCCATCTGGTTGGTCCTGTTTCCTATGGCAGTTATTTCATTTCTCACTTTTATCATATTATTTATTTCTCTCATTTCTGTCTCAATCTTTCTTATGTTTTGAACTTCTTTGTTAAATTGTTCTTTTTGTTCCCAGAGTTCCTTTTTTATGTCGTTTATATCCTTTTTTATGTTATTTATCTCAGCTATGGTGTTTTGCCAGTATTATTTCTTTTTTTTTCTTTTTGCTTTTTTTTTTTTTCTTTTTGGTATGTGGGTAGCTCCCTGGCTGGGAATCGAACCTAGGCTGCAACACTGACAGTGCCAGCACTGAAACCTTAAGCCACTACACCATCAGGGAACTCCCCTGCCAGTATGATTTTATTTCTCTCACAGCCTTTAGAATGGCTGCTTTAAATTCTGTTACTTAAATCAGACCCTTCTGGGTCTAAGAAGCTGTCTTCTCCATAAATTTCATGTTGTTTCTGAGGAGTTTTAGTTTTTAAGGAATTCATTCTATCTGCTGGGTTCTTCCCCTTTGACATGAGAGCTTTATGTTCAGTGCCCAGATTATTGCTTTTGTGGTGTCTTGCTGTAAGGCAGACACTAGGTGGCACTGGGGGTCAAGTTTTGGGACAGAGGGGGGTTGTTTATTTCTTGTTTCTGATCTCCTACTGCGTTTGGAGGCTATGCGCATATATCCTGGGGAGAGGCCAACAAAAGGCGCTCCAAGGGCGGTTCTGCCTTCTGTGCTTTGCTGGGGATGCTGGTCCAAGGCTTGTTTCTGTTGGGTGGGGGGAATACTTTCAAATCTGCCTTTCTTCCCCACCCTGATTCAGTACCTGGCTGTCTAAGGGCTCACACTGCTTTCAGAACCCTGGGGTGCACAAGGAAGTGTGCGCTCCATAAGTCCAAAGCTGTGGGCCTGGGCTGAGACAGCATGGTCGCCTTTGCTGCGGGCTGGGAACAGGAACTGCAGCTCTGTGTAGGTCTCCAGGGGACCTAGAGCTGAGGTTTGTCTTTGCAGTTCAGAGTCCTCGCTCAGCCCTTCTACCACTCAAAAGTTCCAGAGGCTGACTCCCAAACTCTGTTCCCAGCATGCAGCTCCAAAGCCTAGCTCCCCTGCAGTCTCTCCTCTCCCATGCACTGCGCCACTCCGAATAGTCAGCAGTGGTTGTGTCCTGTTGCAGTCTGTTTTTGCTCCCTTCCCTCTCCCTGCTCGCCCCCTTCTCTCCAACCTTCAGGTGTTTACTTGTGATTTGTGGATTTCTCAGTAGTCATTTTGTCACTCAGGGTCCTCTTTCTTGGCTCCTGGGTGGCCGTTCAATTGTATTTTCTGGGAGAGGCTTTAGGGACCTCCTCTCCAGTCACCATCTTGCCTTCTTCCCCATTTTTAAATTTTGATAAATTCTTCAGTGAAGCCATCTGGATCAGGTATTTTCTTTGTGGGGAGATTTGTAATTGCTAATTCAATTTCTTGTTATAGATAGGCTTATTCAGATTTATTTATTTATTTTTTGTCCATTTTAGCGATTTGTCTCTAAGAATTCATCTATTTCTGCTAACTTATCTAGTTTGTTGACATATTATTTATAGTATTACCATTAATCCTTTTGAATTTCTGTAGGATTGGTAGTAACGTTCTTTTTTTCTTGATTTTGGTAATTTGTGTTTTCTCTCAAAAAATTGACTTTTTCTGGATTTTTCTCTGTTATTTTTCTGTTTTCCATTTTAATTATTTCCGTTCCAATTTTTATTATTTCATTTATTCTGCTTGGATTGCGTTTAGTTTGCTTTTCTTTTTCAGGATTGATTTCTTTTCTGTTTAAGCATATAAAGCCATAAATTTCCTGCTTAGCATTGCTTTAGTAATGCCTCACAAATTTGATGTATTGTATTTTCATGCATTCCTTGGTTTTCAGCAGGTTGCCTGTGATGTGTCTACATGTGAATCTCTGTATATATTTTAATCAGTATTTGTTTAGCTGTATAGATTAATCATTATTTGTTAGATATATAGATTAATATTTCTCAACAAATTTGGAGGGTGGTGGCCATAATTTCTTCAAACATTTTTCCTGATTTCTTTTTTTCTTTTCTCTTTTTCAGGCAGTCCCATTACATGTATGTTAGATGCTTGATGTTATCTCAAAGGTCCCTGAGCTCTGTTGAATTTTTTTTCTCCTTTTCCTCTCTGTTATTCAGATTGCATAACTTGTATTGCTCTGTCTTCCAGTTTGCCGATTCTGTATTCTGCCAACTTGAATATTCTCTTTAACTCTCTCTAGTGACCATTTCACTTCAGTTATTCCACTTTTCTACTCCAGATTTTATTTTTTAAAAACTGACCATTTTGCAATTTCTGTCTCCTGGAGATTCTCTTATTTATTCTTGTGATGTTTTCCTTTAATTCTTTAAACATGGTTTTCTATAGTTTCCGAATATATATTTACAAACTTGTATTTATAAATATAAATATTATATTGACAATAGCTGTTTTGAAGTGATGGTCTGCTAAATAAAATATCTGGACACACTCAAAGACAGTTTGTATTAAGTTGTAGTTTTTGTTTTGTGTTTTCTCCTGAGAATAGTCACACTTTTCTGATTCTTTGCCTGTTTTGTAATTTTTTTATTGAAAAATATTTTGTTGAAAATTTATTATAGCAACTCTAGATTCTGATTTTCCCTCCAAAAGGTTGCTGTTATTGCTATCAATTTGCTTTAAAAAATTGTCCGGGCTAAATCTTCAAATTATACCCCCTGTGGTGTGTGACTGCTGATGTGTCTTCTCAGATTTTGGGAGGAGTGGGGCTAGTTCCCTGGCTGGGAATTGAACCCAGGCTGCAGCATTGAAAGTGCTGAAGCCTAGCCACTACACCACCAGGGAACCCTAGATTTTTTGTTTTATTCTTTTTAATTCTTGTATTTTCAAGCCTAGTCTTATGGGGGTCACCCCTGTGTTTGTATAGCCAGTGAGTAAACAGAAATTGTACTCAAGCACTTTGATTAAGACTTCCGTCTTCTGCCAAATGGACATGTGTGTGAGGGCTGTCCAGAAAGTATCCAGCCATGTCATGAAAAACAGAGGCATTTATAGCTGGATTTTTTTCCCCGACAGCGCTCGTATGTATTAGGTCACACCTTCAAATTTCAGGCTATTTGGAGTCTTCTGCAGTTTGTGCTTTCTGCTGAGTCTTTTCACATCTCTACATTTGTTTACAGCCTCAACCAGGAGTGTTTGGCTAGCTTGGGGTTTTTTCGGTTTCCACTAAGCATACGCACAGCTTCAGCCAAGCATATGTTTGCATCAGCCATAACCACAACCTCAAACCAGCAGAGCCTTTGGCCTTTCCTGTTTGCACATCATTGAGTTTGTCGGTTCCCTATCATGTGACTCCCCATCTAATATTAAGTGAGCTCCTTTTAGCTCTGTAATTTTGCTGCCAGACTTCATGGCCTGCCCTGCCCTGGAACCCTCATATTCATCAACTGGGTGTTGGAAGGTAGAGAAATTGGAGCAGCTCCCAGCAAGAATACCACTGTTGTTCCCTAAATTCTTCAGTTTTTCAAGCATAAAACACTTCTCAAATTGTTGTATGCCTTCGGTTATTTCTTGAGTGCTGAAATGGTTAATTTGTTCATCTAGTCGAATTTTATGGTTGCTTTTCACAGAGAAGATTAATTGATCTCCTCACTTGACTATAGCCAGTAGGCCTTTCTAGCTTCACTTTTAAATTATGTAGCATACATACTATTATTTTAATTAAAAGTTTGCCTTTATTTAGAACTCTCAAATAATTACAAGACTTATCAGCTCATTGTGGCTCAAATCATTAGCCTGACAAATGTAAAGTGAGCCCAGAAGCCAAGTCTTAGTATGACTATCTTCCTCAGACCCCTTTCAGAGTGAGAAGACAGTTAAACCACCCCCGTGTCTATGATTTACAGCAGTTTAATAGGCTGGAAAGTGAATCCTTTTATCTATTTATTTTACCACAAACTTAACTATGTGACATTTATGAGGTTAAGATGTAGGACACAATCTTTCTTAAAGATTCTTGGCCTTTCATTCTCCTGTACCCGATTTGTTTTAGGCTATAATCCAGTCACACATTCTGAAGCCCTTTATGAAAGGCATTATCTGGCAAGGGTCAAGCAGCAGTGAGGCAGGATGCTTTTATGTGCAAATAACTTCTGTCCCTAACCTGCTTCCTTGGTCTTCTCACCACTCCTTTTTTGATTTCTTGTCCCTGATTATAGGAGTAAGGCATACTTTAAAAAAATGTGGAAAGAACAAAAAGGAAAGATTACTTGTTCTTCAAACTACTCAGCAACATCGGTGTTGATAGTTTAGTTTATTTTCTTCTATTTCTTCGTAATTTACATAATTGTGGCCATACTGTCTAAATTATTTATATCCTGTCTTAAAAATGATAAAGTTAAAGTGTATTGTAAAAATTTTGGGAATCCAGATATATATGTAAGTTACCTGGTTGTTTTCTTCCTAGTCTTTCTGATTTCCACACACATATTTTGTTTTTTTATTTTTATCAAATATGATCTTGTAATATATATAGTCTTTGTTACGTATTTTCTTCTACTTTATAGTATATGCATTTCCATGTTATAAACTATATAAACATAATTTTAAGTGGATGCAAGCAAGGTGTTTCTTGGAAATTAATAATTTTTCACTTTTACTCTCAGACATTTAGATATTTTTTTCTACTTTTTAGAGGGAAAAAAATCTACATAATGGAAAACAAATACTATTTCCATGGGAATATATTCTAGGAAATGATTCCAGAATGGAATGATTGAGTCAAATGCATGAACAATTTGAGGCTCACTGGACACTGACCCAGAATGGTTATTATCAGTGGTTGCTGGCAACAGCACATGCGAGTGACCATCTGCCGTTGCCCTTGATATTAGGAAGTCCTCACGGTTCTCTCACTCACTGCGTACAGCAATTTAAGAATATATGTTGATTAAATTATTTGCACCAAAGCTCTAAGTTTTTTGCACCTGAAAGCCATACAAGTTTGTCAGCAAAGTGGTGGAATAGGAATAGCCTGGATAATAATTCTTGGTCTGTATGAATACTTTTAATAGTACCTAAATGAAATCTTTTTTGACAGATTATTGCAAGTGATAGATTCTATTTTTAAGGTTTTCTTTCTATAAGAAATAAAGTAAAACTTTATTTTATGGTTATGGTTTTGTTCATCTGAATTTCCCAAGGATGAAACATGTATCTCTCATTTAAAATGTTTTATGTATAGTAATTTTAAAAAAATTGTTACTGTAATGAAACACAGTACTTTTTCTCCTTCCCCTTCCTTACCACCTAGGATCTGAAGAAGCTGAAGAAAAGCAGGACAGTGAGAAACCACTTTTAGAACTATGAGTACTGTCTTTGTTAAAGTAAGTCTTTGTGAAACTGTGACAACAAAGTAGTAAAATAATGGAGCATGCCTTTAAGTAGATTCAAAGTAAAATTCAAAGAATATGAGTTGAGTATATAGCCACATTTGTCCTATTAACATGAATTTGCGTCACATTTTATTACTGTAAAATTTCTTAACATTTTCTGTATGAATATAAATTTTTGAAGTATGAAAAATGCCTCAGAGTTCCAAATTTCTAAATAAGGTGAGTTCATTCTTGTTTATTTAGGCAGAAGGTCTCTGTGTCAGACATTGTATAATTACAAGCCCTAGGTGTACTGTGAGGGTAACAGACCTATGAGATGTGGTACTGTTGTTTCCATTTACACTTGAGGACGGTGAGACTTAGAGTGGGTGAGTAACTTGTTCAAGGCTGCACAGCTAGCGAGTGGCAGAGCCAAGACTCAAGCCCTCCCCTCTGGTACCAGTATTCAGGCCCTGCAGTGGAATGTCTCAAATTTTTGGAGCTTCTGAGATAAAAGATGTCATCCAGTCAAAGCAGTAGCCTTGGTGTGCCTCAAGGTGGAGCATGTCATTAAAGCCCTTCAGATTATCAAAGGAAAGCATTACAAACTCAGAAGTACAAGCATATAAACATAAAACAAATTATAGTAGCCACAACTCTGCTTAATTCTTTAAATGTAGTAGGGAAAAGAGTAGATCTTAAAAGTTCTCATTATAAGAAAAAATTTTTGTAACTAGGTAAGGTGACGGATGTTAACTAGACTTAGGGTGGTGATTATTTCATAATATATACAAATATCAATTATGTTGTAAACCTGAAATATAATGTTATACGGTAACATATTATTCAATATAATAATATGTTATATGTCAGTTATATCTCCATAAAAATAATAGTTTTTTTTAAAGCTAGGAAAAGTAGTAGACAGATTGGGATGGACAGCTGGGAAGTCACGTGGGGCAGGCTGGAGGCAAGGCAGGCAGAGTCCTGGCGATTGAAGGCCCTGTGCCTGCAGCAGCACCTGGAACGCTCTGGCCCCTTCATCCCACAGCAGTGCTTAAGACCGCAAAAATGTGGGCATGTGAAGAGTTGATCCTCTCTTAGAATGGATTAAAATAAATTCTCGTGTGACCACACCCATTGTCCTTTAAGTGTTTATAACACAGCCCATCTTCAGTACACAGACTTTATTATAGAAACGTAAAGCAATGTGTAGCATTTTGCGTTTTAACATTATTCTCAAATATTTTTGTTTTTCTCTCTTTTTCTAAGTGTAAAACCCTCATTGAAAATCACCAGTGGGAAAAAAGGACTGGAGATGGGGTCTCCCTGTGAAAAGTTGCAATGGTGACATCTACTACTGACTTGTATGAACGGCTAATAAAGAATTTATTTATTGTTATACCTCACAGACATTGCACCATATCCGTATATATTTAGTAAGCTACCTGTGTCTGGTAAAAGAATATAATGATCCATCCTGTATTCAGTGAGACTGAGTCTGATCTATTAGTGACTAGTTGCAATAAAGTCTTGTGTTGCATTCCTAATCAAAAGACTTCTTAATATATTGGAATAATACTTTTTTAGTAAGCAAAGTTTCTTTTTATTTGGATTCACAGAATGGAATCATTTTTTTTTTTAATGTCTCAGATTTCTTTTGTATTTCTTTTTTAACATCCTGCATTTCCCTTGTGTTTTTTAACTCATGCACATGTGCTCTTTGTACAATTTTAAAAAGTAATAAAATTCAACATATCAAAATAATTAGTTTTATTTTTCTTGTTTTGCTTTGCATATTTGGCTGAAAATGTCAGAATTGCAAAAGGGGCAAGGAGGGATTGTGAATACATATACAAAGTCACTGGACATTTTTTATATTATTTTTATCACGAAATAGAATCTTTCTCTTAGAAGTATGGTTCTAAAATAGTCTGAGCACTCTTATTTTGAACCCACACTGAAATACCATCATTTTCCCTTTGTGTTTAGCTAATTTGAATTAAAGCGAACTAAATAATATTGTGAGCTTTTTTTGAAACATAAATATTTACCTTAATGCTTCATGGGAAAGCACCATTTCTATTAGTTTTCTTTCATGTATCATTCAAGAAAAACTCAGTTGTGCATAGCAGTAATGGTGCTGTTTTGGGTGGAAATTGGCCACTAATGCAGATCAAATCATCTCCCATCTATGCTTGTTCTAAGAATGGAGATCAATGTAGGAGTAATGCATCTTAACTATGTTAATTCTTCCAACCTGCTGAACACAGGAAATCTTTTTATTTATGTAGATCTTCTTAAATTTCTTTGAACAATGTTTTGTTGTTTTAAGTGTGTACATCTTATACCTCCTTTCTAAAATTTATTAAAAAAAAGAATGGGCAAAGGTAAAAAATGCAACTGAGTGGCTCATTGTGGGGCTCAGGCCTACCCAGCAGAACCTCAGGAACTCAGTAGTGTTATCACAGTGTGAATGCCCTGTCTCAGCGGTGGACTCATACACACCAAGTACCCAGAAAATACCGAAGCTCATGTCAGACTCTGGAAGCCTGAAGCATGGATCTCAACAAGAAGAACTATTAATATACTTCCATCTGGGACTGCATAGGTCGAATCCGTGGGCCTGGGCACCCAGTCTGAACTGCCCTCTTCTACTTGACCCCAACCATACATTTATCAGGTGTTAGTGTCCTCTATGAAGCCTTGCACAGTTTGACTCAAGTCTTTTTGTCTCTTTAGAGGGCCTTAACATGATTCAGTATATGATTTTCAGTCACACAGTTGAACTTAGTGCCTCTCTATCTCTGTTCTTTTGAGGGAGAAAGGATATTACTGTTGCCCATACCTACAGTCTATCCATGCTACTAGATTCTCAGGGACGGGTCTTGCAAGTGGCACCCTGTCTGCACTGAGAAAATGAAACCAAAAAGTGCCACTCTCAGTAAATCAAATACCGTGGAGAAGCACAGATATTTGGGATAATGTTAGTGATTACCTTAGTGCTGCAAGAAGTTCTGGCTGTTCCTTCCTTCAGAATAGTGTCGTGATGGACTGAAGGTATAGCATCTAAACAGTCTGGGCATAAGATTCTCAATCACATAGTAGCTATTGGAGTAAACCTCGTATATTAAAAGCGGCGAACCCCCTACCACAGCCTAAGGGTATGTTGGATAGCAGCCGCCTGCGTGTGTGTGTGTGTGTGTGTGTGTGTGTGTGTGTAAGTAGATAGTTTTTTTTTTCCATTAGCCATGACCTTTTAAAAGTGAGCAAAGTTGGTTGTGGTTTAACTGTTCTTATTTTATCTTATAACACCCTAGCCACCACTTGCACAGCCCCAAACAGTAGGAGCCAGTTTGACTTTGAGCATTTTCCAAGAATTAACCACATTTGACAGAGCACATAAACAAAAGAAGCCTGAGAAAATAAAACACCATCAGCCACACCAGTGCCCTCCTGCCACCCGTGTTTCCTTCACCATCACCTCCACTCTCTTCTGTACCACCCACCCAGTTCAGGGCAGCCCAGGTTGAGTTGGAGAAGAAAGTTGTTAAGTACGAAGCCACAGGAGATAGCCAATAGTACTGTGGCAGTGAGATTGGCCACATGAAATGTTGAATGATTGGTGAGTTTCCTCTACTGTGCT
Organism: Lyroderma lyra; assembly: GCA_004026885.1. Taxonomy (NCBI): domain Eukaryota; kingdom Metazoa; phylum Chordata; class Mammalia; order Chiroptera; family Megadermatidae; genus Lyroderma; species Lyroderma lyra. The sequence goes on along the minus strand of PVJL010003686.1, from coordinate 139,545 downwards.
TTCCCAGTGCAAACATAGTTCCATCTCTCTTAAGTAGAAGACGAGGTATTTGGCCTAAGAATATCTGACCAAATTTACAAGAATCAAGGAGTAGATCTAATTAAATTTAATCTTTCTTGTATCTGTTTGGTCTTATTTTCTTTCCAAATGGGAACCACTATTTTGGTTTCCAAAAGAACCTGCTTCACAGAAACTGAAACGGTTTGTAAAGAAACAAAAGCTTTCCAATTTTAAATGAGACATTGTTTTAATTCTAATATATGAAAGTTTTTACTTTGAAAAGATTCAGTAGAGAAAATAGAAACATATACAATAACTTATTTTTTCACCCACCTTCCATACATCAAACATTCTGTTTTATGCCTCTGCCTGTGGAAAAACACAGACACAAGTATAAGTGAGTGTTATACTTGCTAATATTACTCGATAGAAAAAGTGGTCAAAGGACATGAACAATATAAATAGACTTTAATTATATGAAAATATGCTTATTCTCATTCATAAGAGAAAAACAAATTAAAACCATGATGAGACTGTTTTTCACTTGTCAGGTTAGCGAAGTCCTGACTTTTGACAGCCCACTCTTGGTATTCATCTACATTGTGGTAGATGTATGGAATGGTACTATCTCCATTGTGGGAAAGTTGGCAATACCTATCAAAATGACATAAAACAGTATTATTTATTTCAGATTTTCCATAATAGCACAAGATTGGGAATAAGTCAGCAGTCTTATCACAGACAACTGATTTAATCAAGTATTGTATATTCCCAAGTGAAATATGCAGCTAAGTGTCCCTATATACTGACATAAGAGCTGTAGGAGATATAAGTCAGTGAGAAGAGAGGTGCAAAATAATGTATATTGTATACTGCCTTTGAGAGGTAGTGTTTATATATATATAAACTATATATATATATATATATATATATGAGAGGAAATATATATGCATATATACATGCATATCTGTATATGTGCATTCATATCTTGTGCGTAATAGAAGAATGCACAAGAAACAAAAGTGTGACTTGTAAGAGACGGGGCAGGTAGAGACAAGTGGTTGAAGCAAGATTTCTTAATGCAATTTTTGAACCACCCGAAGGTATTATCTAACAATTTTAATAGGGTCTGCTATGTATGTTATTTTTTCAACAATACTTCCTGATTTTTCATTTCTTTAAATAATCTACATTTTTTTAAGATGCTTAGTAATTTGTCATAAAACATCTTTAGTTTTTTGGTTTTTAAAATTGTTTTGGACATTTGGGTTAATTTGAGGCTGCTATAAATAGTGCTACAGTGAATGACCATCCTTGCACATCAATCTTAGTACATACCCTTCCATTTCCTTAGGAAGTTGCTGGGTGGATGGTAAGAACAGTTTTCAGGTTGCAACACATTCCGCACTTCGTGAGTGGGCTCTGTGACGGCCCCTTGCTGCCTTGGAGCTGAGACGGCAACACCGTAGTTCAGGGGCTCTTTCAGTCACTTGCTGGCCTCAACCCCAGCTGCACATCACTGAAGGAGGTTTTTTAAAAAGAAGTCTGATGTCTGGCCTGTGATGAAGTCTGGGCCTCCAGGAGGAGAGCCACTGGTATGAATGGGTACACAGCAGATTTTACGTCCGACCGACCTGGAGTCATGTGGGCTGGCACTGTTCCATGGTCGCTGGGCATATTTCTTGGTCGGTGAAATGAGCATGGTACATACACTGCAGTACGACGAGAGCGTTGGACACAGAGCATGCGCGCTGTCTGGCGGAATTCCTACGCTCTAAACGGTAGGGAGTTGCGGTTACTCAAACAAAATAAAAAGGAAGCAAACAAAAAAGTGATGTAACAGCACCTGACAAACTAGTCATTCACCCAGATAAGTTTTCATAGCTAATGAAATGTTGAGTTTCTAGTTTTTTGACGGAATTGTATCATGTTGGTATAGTATCTATTACTCAGGATTTCTCATTGGCAGTTACATAGGACAGATTAATATAAATGTAAAATCGAGTATGACTTAATTGTGGCCTGCTTCATTGACAGAAAGCCTTCAAAAAATGAAGTCTATGAGGAAAAGAATTTCAAAACAGTACAGAGAGTTCATAATGGGAAAAACTTTGAGAATTATTGCCTTAAAGTTTTCCCTTTTTAAGGTTGAGAAGTATATGGAGTTCTTTAGTTCTGTAAAGACTATTGAGACATGACTGCTTTTATGTGGAATTGTATAAATCTTTGCCTCATTTTCCCACTGCACACCTGTGGATGCAGCCTGTCATTCTGGTATTTCATCCAACCAAGTGCCTGGGACTTCAATCACATGAGTCCGATTGGTGGGTGGGAGGTCAGTGTATAAAAATCTTCCCAACATGAAAAATTGTGTGGCAGATTGGCCTATAACCCTCTAATTGTACTAACAGCATAGGAGCAAGGAGAGAAAATGTGGAAAAGTGAAGAGGCAGTTCAGTTCTCTCTACCAGCTCTTAGTCTAATAAGGAAGGAAATTTTCCTGTCTTAATTGAAACTGAACGTGACCTGTGTCTACTTTAGTAGCAACTAGTGTAGAAGTTAAGAGCAGAGCTCTGATAGCCAGACTGCTTGGATTCAAACCCCAGCTCTGTTGATTAGTTGTCTATGAGGATATTCTTTATCCCCTCTCTGCCTCAGTTTTTTTATAGAACAGAGATAATTGTGTGTGTGTGTGTGTGTGTGTGTGTGTGTGTGTGTGTATTTTTAATTTTCTCTTAGGGTATTTAGACCAGTACCAGTAAGCACTATGCAAGTGTTTGCTATTATTACTTCATTAGGATGTTAATCATTGAATTTATAAATTGTGCTAGAACTCTGAAATTATTTAAACTGAACACTTTCTTTTAAAGATGAGAAAACTTTAAAAGAAATATGACGGTCAAGAACAAATGACGCAGCTAGTTAGAGCCAAACCAAGTAGGCGAGGGTCTAACTTTGGGGGTGAGGTGGAACTTCTGGTCCATTGTGCCTCTCACCACACTGTGTGGCAGTCTTGTGATGGAGAAGTACTGCACCAGAAAGGAAGTATACTTACCTCCAACCTCAGAAATGCACCTGGACACACCAGAGTCTTCCACAACATGAATTTGAGGAATCACTCATCCAGTCTGGGCACATTCAGTCGAGGGGAAAAACTGGAGTGTCGGAACGCTATACCCTGAGAGAACCATCAACAGTCCTACTCTGCCTGAGAATCTCAGTCCATTTCCTTAGCTCCCCACAGAACAGTTGCAAATCTAGGACACACACTTACAAAATAAGGCAGCATTCCATACAGTTGGTAATGATGGGAGCGATTACAGTTGTACCAGAATATATATAGGGGGAGAAAATATAGATGCATCACAAGTCCTTAAGAACATTCTCACTGACTCCTTGGACAATGCCTTTAATAAAGAAGCAGTGCATGTTGTTTTGTTTTGTTTTGTTTTGTTTTGTTTTTCCCCAGTTAATAGTAAGTGAAGGGGAAGCCACATGATACTGGGAAGTAACAGATATGGGCTCTAAAGTCAGAGAGACCTTGCTTCAAATGACTTTTACCAAATGGTGACCCTGAACAAATAACATAATCTCTCCGATCTATAACTGTGGACTGTGATTGTACCTACCTCCAACAGCTCTTAGAGGATTAATGGGATTGCCTGGTATGTAGTAGAAACTCACTGAGTCCCTGTGCCATCCACATCTAACCTCTCTGCAGGGAAATAAGATTAGAGAAGATTGTCAGGGAGTACGTGTGTGTGTGTGTGTGTGTGTCACCATTTGGTGTGAGCTACAAAATGAAGTAGAGCTACTAACAATAGCTGCTAATGCTGTCAAGGAGTTGCATGTCCCAAACATTATTAATTAAATCCACACAATTCCAGAGGACTGGGCACTGTAACTTCATTTTACAAATGAGAAACTTATGGCACAGAGAGTTAAATAACTTGCATGAGGTCACACAGATAGCAATACTAGACCCAGGATTCAAATCCAGACACATAGAGGTGCTTACCCACTCCACCACACTGCCAGTGCAGTTCTCATGGGGTTGTTATGAGGACCAGGAAACGTGATGCTTGTGAAATACTAATACAGATCTGAGTGCACACAGTACCAATTATGGTAGATGTTATAACACTGCATTTGGAATGTCCCAAACCAAATGAGTCTGAATCTGGTGACTTCTGAAAGACGAGTAATATGGGCACCTTCGTTTGGTTCTGGCTCCCCTTGGACCCAGTGCCCCAGAGAAGCATCATGACTAGTATCTCAGGAAAGGAAATAGAAATAAAAAATTGATAGCTCAGTTGTCATACTCTTCCTTACCCTGGCCTTTCAGTAAGATTTATCAAATTAAAGTACATAGACAAAAGCAGACTTTTGATTTTTTAAAATTTATTGTGTCTATTATGCAAAATAAAGTACAGGATTCAAGTAGCGAAGGTGGCGCCTTCAGGGTGTGTGAGTGGAAAGCTTGAAGGCAGCTATTTGGTTAAAGAGCCCTGTGGACCAGGCCTGTCTCCTCAGAAGGCGTGATTATTTGGTTGCCTGGAGGAGTTGATGAAGATCATGGAGAGAGTGGTGCTAAAGGCTACCCCTTGACCCTGCCCCTGAGTAAAGGCAGCATTTGTTATTGCTACAGATTGAAAATTTCTGTTTGCCCAGTGGTTTGTAAACCCATTATGCAATAATGGCATAATAGAAAATGCACATGTGAACTGAAATAACCCAAACCCAGAAAGAAATCCCAGCTATATCCTCAGCAGACACTTTTAGGGACAATAAATGAAGAAATGTTGACCCCATTGTGCCACCATCTGTTATGAACTCTTTCCATGGTCACAGACTGCTGTCCTCCTAAACAGACAGAAGGCAATGATGGCAAAGTAGACTGCACTCTTGCATAGAAGGAGGAGGTAGGTGTAGTAGGCAGAGGTGTTGGTGAGCTGCAGCTGCAGTGTACCTAAGAAAAGTCATTTGATTAGTTTTAATTATTCTTTTGAAAGGCTAGGAAATATTAATTGAACAGGTTTACAGTTATTTATGTTTTTGGATCGAAATTGAAGTGATGCCTTTGCACCACAAAAATCCAAAAGTAAACATCTATCACCACCGACAAAACAACTCAGAATCCACCTTGCAAGGCAAGTTGATAAAAGACCTTGTCTAAATTCACTTAGAACACTCCAAAATATTAAAAAAAAAAAAGGAAGCAGATTGCATTTTTAATAAGTCCAATGAGAAAAAAGTGTTATAAATAGCTTTTAGCATTTCTGCACCTCCATGATGTCCCTAAGTAATAATAGCTAATATTTATTGACCACTAACCAAATGCCACTCATTCTGAGAGCCTTGTATGCAAAGCTTTAGTCTTATGTAATTTTTACAATTACCTATGAGATTATTTTTGTCCCTATTTTACAAATAAACTGTCAGAGAGAGAAGCAATTTGCTTGATATCATGCATTTTGTAAGCACCAGAAACCAGCAACATGACTTTTATAGAACACATTCTTAGCTATGCTGTAATTCTTCATCTCCAAATGCAATAAGGGTTAAACATAAATATAAAGTTACATTGCTGACTTAGAAGCTTCTGAGAGTTTCCTTACACATTGTCTGTGCAATATGATTCCTATGAAAGGTACAAACCATGAAAATAGGTGTGTTCACAGTGGGGTGGGTAGGAGGCTTTAGAAGAGGGCATAATATAAACCAGAAGAAAGTAGTTAATCCAAATTCTCTGAAAATTTAGAAGGTCATGGCTCACTCACCTGTCTTCCCTTAATGTCTCTCATTGTGGCTATGATCCTATAAAGTAATTGCACTTAATATCCTTTGAAATTTTGCAAGATATATATGATGTCAAGACATAACTAATGATAGTGATGATAGGCCATACTGGCTACTCAATGACCATAGGCCAAGTCCTTTCCTATGGAAATTTTCCTTTGACATGCTTTATCTTCATTGAGTTAGAACTCTAGATTATTAGCACTTGATATGGAAAGAGATCTCAAGAGGTGGTGTGCTCAGAACTCATTGTCCTTGGTAAGGTAAGGTGTTAGCTGAGGTCCAGAGCCCCCTTGATATTGGAAATGAAGGAGGGGTCAATAAGGATAAAGCCAATGCTTCTAATTGCTTTCTTTGTACTTATGAAGGGAGAAAGGATCAGAAACGAGGACTTATTCTGTGCCAGCTAAATGAGATACCCCGTGCTAGACATTCCACGTATGTGTGACCTTATCTTCAATAACTGAATTAAGTTTAATTATTTCTGGTTGGAAGGAAAAGATTTGCTTGGAAAATGTAAGTACCCATATTCATGCAACTCTTATAATAAAAGAATTGGTGTTAAAGTCCAGTCTGCAGTATTCGGAAGCCCATGCACTCTACCCACCGCTACCATGTGTCCATTGTGTCTCAGGGACTTGGTTATGGGCTTGCTTTCTTTATGACTTTATCTTAGAGGAAGAATAGATAATAACTGTGTATGAGACTCTTGATTGAAATGGCCTGGGTTGATCTAGCTGTGAGGCATGGTGCAAGAAACTTAATTTTAGCTCATTGCCCTCATCTGAAAAATGGAATAAAATATTTTGTACCACCTCAGAGGAATGTTATAAGAATTAAATTAGAACATGCATTCAAAACACAGCACACTGTCTTCTGCATAAGCAGCTCTGAGTAAATGTCAGTTCATTGCTATTAATTACTAGCAAAGACCAAAGACTTTTTTAAAAAATCTAGAAGCAGATTGATATCATGTCATTAGAAACAAAAACCAAATGAATGAAGTTCATCGTTGAAATAACTCCGAGTGTATCATTGGACCCTCTAATTTGCAGTCATCTAATACCAAAATCCAGCATATACTGTAGCAAAATGACCAACTAGGAGATGATACATTGACTTAAAATATCACTCAGTTTCTTCTGCAAAATCCAGCCATTCTGATTTTTTTACTTAAGCCAGGGAAGTTCAAAAGTAAGCTGATTAGGAGGGAGAGAAGGCTGTAGCATGACATTAAGGCAAACATACACGAAAACTTACCGCTTTTGTCTTCCACACAAGCTGTAGAACCAACAGCAGTCGCCTCTACAAGAAATGAGAGTGGGGGATCCCTGGTGGTGTAGTGGCTAGGCTTTAGCACTCTCAGTGCTGTAGCCAGGGTTCGATTCCCAGTCAGGGACCCCCCACCCCGCAAAAAAAAAAAAGAAAAAGAAATGAGAGTAACAGTTAATCAATTGTTCATATACACTATTTGCCAGTGTGTGTCTGTGTGTGTGGATAGACAGACGCATAGATGATAAATAGAAAGATGATAGATAGACAGACAGACAGATGGTAGATGATACAGAATCTGCCAGCAGAGAGTAGAGAGCCATTAAAAATGTGAATCCCACAATTCTAGGCATAGTTGCTCAGATTTTATGTAATTCAGTAGGTCTAATTTATATATTGTGTTGCTGCACCTGAAGTGTTGAAGTTCATGAAGGATTCATATTTTTCTTTCTAATCATAACTGGAGGGTACGATCCACAACTACCTTGTTTTCCTCCTGCATTCATAGCTCTTAGCACAGTGCTTGCTGCAAAGTAGCTGTTCAGTTAATACTTGTTGAATGGAATAAAGAAACATGAAAAAAGTCTGCTCTACAGTCTTCAGCACATGCTGCTGACAGGAAGGGTTAGTGCCAAAATAAATTTGTTTAATCCTAGAATCCACAAAATATTACGTGTTTGTAGGAGTCTGGTTTAGGCAAATTTCTCATCTAAGTGAAGAAGAGCAGCCACACTTTTCCAAATCATGCACATCACACACATAAGTGTCTGGCGTTGTGGTGTGTGTGGACATGATAACAATGTTAATAAAATCTAATGTCTACTGAGTGATTATTATTGTGCCAGGCACTATTGTTAAATGTTTCACATTTATTATCTCATTTATCCTTCAGTAATACTGAAGTGAGTTGTATTTAAGAGGGCTCCATGTTACAGACCAGGAAATGAAGTTTTAGAGCATATTAGTAGCTTTGTGAGACTCATATCAGTGACCGGCAGAACCAGCATTAAGAGGATTGTTGTGGGATATTAAATAAATGTGAGCATGTAGAAAGTACTCTGTAAAAATAATCCATAGAATTAGAAATTAATCTATAGAGAGACAACATAATTCCACCATTGTGAACACTATACACAATTTCTCTTCCAGACATCTTAATTATGTTTAGCAAATGACATTTTTATCACAGAAGCTTGGGATTTCAGTGCAATTCTTTCAAGGAATAGAAAGGTTAAGTCAGATTTATAGTTTTCTAAATATATAAAACCTGAGGTAAGAGTTGTATTTATCTACAACATTAAGAAAAACAAATATACATACAAAGACATAATTTTTTAAAAAGATAATTGATACTCAGATGGAGGAAAACAGTCACAATGGTTGTTTTGGTTTATCCTTTTGCTACCAGATGTGTTCTTTTCCATATGGATATGCCTCTGATAAGCAATTTTATGCAGTCACCAAGATCCTTTTTGTGGTATGCTCTAAAAAATGTGGGTTTGAGGTAGAGGCTTTGGGGGAAATCCCAAGATTGAAAATGTTAGTATAATCATGTTCAGATGTTAAAATATCCTCAAGGACTGACTTCAATATGTCTTAAAAGTCTCTTTCTTTTCTTCATAGTGACTTTATTCATTAAAAGGTAAATAAAAATCTCTTAATGACCACTCACTGATTGAGGTGAAACAATAAAATAACAAGTTTTCATAATAAAATGTTTGTGTGTATCCTAAATTCTCTTTCTCAATCAAGGTTGGTCAAGAAACTGGACCAGATTGGTTTTACCTTTCTTCAAAATCACCTCATTTGCTTGTGCTTCCATGTCATATTTTTAGCTTTCAAAAAAAAAAAAAACAAATAAAACCCCCATAGTGTTCCAAGAAACAGCATTAGAAATTTGCTATAGAACGACATTAACAGAAATGCCCTAATTAACTTCGTTGCCTTGAGAAGCCCATGGCAGACATCTGTTTCAAAAATTAAATGCCAAGTTAAACACATTATAAACAGGAAGAAAACTTCTCTCCTTTTGGATCATCACCATGGAAATTACTATACTTATTTTTCTCTGATCACTAGAAAAATCAAAACCTAATATGACACTTAACACCCAGTGGTTATATTAAACTTGTGTTTTGCATATTTGCTTTCCTTTTGTTTCTTAGCTATGGAAATTATTAGAGCTGTTTTGGTAATCTTTAATTTTAGAAAAAATATAAGTAGACATATTAATAAATACAACCATGTTATATTTTCAAGGCCAAGCATTTTCACTGACATTATCTCATTGGTTCTTCATCTCAGCCCCAGAAGAGAGCCAAGGCAAGTGTTCAAACCAAATTTGATCCCTGGAGACACTCAGGTTTGAGAAGATGAGGACTTACTTAAATTCAGACTGGTTCATTTGCTTAAAAGTGGCCTGTTTACCACAGGGAAAAGTGCAAACAGATTCTTTCTTAGGGGGAATTCGAGGCCTTTGGCATGTAATGTTTCTGCTCAGGACTTTAAGTCTTGAGTCTAGAGTATTACTGGCCCCCTGCCTGGGCCAGGGCACATTCAGGCCTCTGACCACACTGTCTAAATATGTATAGAGTCTATATCAAAGGAACTCCTTTGGGATATCATGCCTGAATCACGGGTGGCCTTGAATGACTGGGAAAGAGTATATTCTCTTTACTATGTGCATCCTCCTTCCGACACCAGTTCACCCGGGCGTATTCATCCACCTTCCAGGCCTGGCACACAACAGTACTACAATACATGTTTGTGGACCAGCATTTATCAATGGCAAGAAATAAATGCATTATGTAGGATGAAGATATGTTTCTACATGTTAACCGCACCCAATCTTTAATTATGAAATTTTGCCCTATGTTAGATATGAAATACAAATAGAAAAAAACCTAAGACCAGAGTAAAACTGCAGCAGTTAGAATCAATTTGACTCCCTCAGATGAGCACCATTTCATAATCTAATAACTCACTGTTTATGGGTTATACTTTCCGTATAGCAAAACTGAAGTAACGATGACTTTGCTTGCTGAATAGAACATTCCTGAAATATATGTAATGGTTCTTATCTCCTGATCAAGTAAAATCATCAAAAGTAGAATTTCTTTTTGAACATTTACTGTGCAGTAAATTGCTAAGTGTTTTCAAGTGTTCTAGTTTTAATTTAATCCATACAGCTCTAAAAATATCATTGTGATCTTAGTATTTTGGATGATAAAACTGAGGCTGAGAAAAGTTAAGCACATTTTTGTATTTCTTTTTTGGTTTTCATGTTCCAAAGCCTATACTATTTTAATTATATGGGGAAATAGCAGGAATTTATGCCATTATTGAACAAAGCAACATGTAAGAAAAAATATATTATTAATACTTGACAGAAAAGCTGGGGCATTCCCTTTGAAAAAAGGTGTTCTGGGAGGTTATATTTATATTTAGATACACATACCTTTCTTTATTGAAGGAAAAAGAATCTCTTGATCAACTCCTCCTTTATTATTCTCGTGTTTGACTATACATTTGTGCTCTTTATCCATTGACTTTGCAGTCACGGTCAGCCAGCTGAATTTCATGTATGTATCACTAGTCTTCATGGTATTTCCCTGCTGGGATTCCAGAACTGTATCTCTGTTCTTTTCCTTCCAATATATCTTAATAACATCAGGGAAAAATTTCTCAAGAAGACAAAGGTGTGTTCCCTCCTTATGGAGGTTTATTTCAGCAATTGAAGGCAGAAAAATAGTGGGCTTGGGGAAGTTGTCTGAATGAAATGTTTGATCTGTGGGAGAAATGGAATAGCAATCAAGAAGGATTATTAGAGAAACACAAACGTGTGGTTTGAAATGACCTAACACATAATAAAAGGGATAAAAGTTGCCTTTGAACTAGTGCTTATCATGGGCTTTTATCTACAATAGATAGCAAGGTATTTATTATCGTTTTATTTTCTGATGGTAAAAGAGATCACGTAACTTACCCAACTCACGGCAATGAAACGGCACAGCCTGGCTTAAAACAAAGGTTGTTCTCCACATGCTAAGATGGGGTATGATTTTTAACTTCTCCATATCAAGTCTTCCAACTTTTGTGAATATACTTCTTTTTCAATCTGTTTTGTACTATCAAAGTAAAGCATGTTTTCAAGGAGTGTGGATGGTGGGGATGAAGGAGGAAACCAGGTAACTTAGATGCTGTCTCTACAGATGAGAATCTTTGGTGGCTTCTAAGACACTTCCCTTCCCTATCCCATTAATTTTGTAACTTGAACTCTGTTTGGCCAAATAATACATTCTCATGTTCTGTAACTATGGAAACTCACTCATCATTTAATGGATTCTGGAATGTACTGTACTATTTTTTCAATATAAATAAATGCCAGGAGGAAGTTTCTCATTTTTCTAAACAATATACAATGATTTGTTTTAATGGGAATCTACTTCCACATATACTTAACAATATATCAAATTGATCTTTTAGCTTCAAATATGAACTCCATGCCTAGTTCTGAAGTAATGGAGTTATCCTAGTTAATATCTAATTTTATGTAACATTTTAATTTCACATTTGAACCATGTTTTTTTGAGTAGGGTATTATTTAAAACTGCACCTCCAAATTATTTATGGTGCCTTGAATTTAGAAGCAAAATAGCAGTATTTCCAAAACTTCTATTAAAAATTTTATTGATTGTTTTCAGAAACTGATATTAATCTTATCAAGTAAAGGCCTTTAACAGAATTTTATTTTTTAGAAATGCTTACCAAAAGTACATTTTATTTTGAAATTTCATTGGAAGTTTAAGCATGACTAATATACTATATTTTGAATACACCGTATTTTGACTCCTAAAATTTGTATCTACCCTGAGCTATTCTAGAGTGCTATCATTTTTATTAGCTTCATTTGCTGAATAAAACATATATATTGTTGTTGTAGTGTTAAAAGCTATGGTTCTAGAGTTTTTTGCAGATGTAATGTCAAAATATGTAACAAAACATCACATATTTATAATGGCATGTCACTTGAACGCTGGCATGTTACTTCATAATGCATTTACTATTAATCTAATGATTGAAATGATAAATTTTAGAACCCTTTCCAATTTGATTTCAACTGAAACACAAATGCTTTACTAATATTCTCTTTGGGCTAGCTTGGATTTAATTTAATAATTCAAAGAGCAATTTAAAAAAAACTAGATTTCTCATATGAGAAGAAAAGAAAAAATTTTTTTGAGAATTTTTGCATGTGTAGCAAGGCTCATGATTTTTATTTTAAATCAGTGAGAAAACAATGTTGAGTTTTAAAATCATGCTGTAATATAACTAGGTGGTGATGTGCTTATTTTAATTTTATATGTCTTGCTTTTAGTGAAGTAGTATTTTATTGATTATAATAGTAAGACAGTGTATTTTCCTCCAACCATGCACTTTGTTTTTACTTTAAAAAGCATGCTATATAAAATAATATTAATTTTTTAATTGTATGTTATATTTACATAATTTTAGTATCTAGTCAATATAGTAAATAACCTAATTTTCATCTTAAGAACTTCTTTTTTTTCATAATACTTTAGCTAGATTCTTGTCATTCTTTTCAAGATAAAATTAATCTTGAACTTCCATAACTTTCTCAATGTAATAGTAACTGAGTATTAAATACTTTACTTGATTATATATGGTTAGTGGCTATACTTTGGATAATTGTATCATGTGTTTTTTCTTACAGTTTTAAAAAACTTATTAACAGTGTTTTTTATGATCAAAATCATTTTCATGATGCATATAATGAAAACTAGCTTAAAAATAAATAAGCTTGTCCAATACATTTATATATACAATCAAATAATACATTTGAGTTATACTGCTGAGGTGTTTAAATTTATTAAGATGTAGCAATATGAATTTTATATAAATTTACTAAATGTCAACTAAATTTTCAATTCAAAGTATATTTTAAACCTACCTATTAATAATAAGTATTCTCTATTTTTTTCATTTTCTTTTGTCACACAAGTGTATAAGTTACAGCTATTTTATGTTTATATATAAATTTCAAACATGATATTTCTAACTATATTTAATTGACTATACATATGGACCATTTTCTATATAAATTTAAACATTTTTTTCCAATAAATAGGAGCATGAAGCCCAAACTTATTGGCCATAAGTTTCAGGACTAATAAATGTTTGTGTTAGAGATGATATCAATTAATATACAAGATTAAGATTTAAACCACATAAAACAACAAAAAAATTTAAATCATAAACACATGTTAATCTCACTTTTCTTGCCAAGTGAGGGAAAAGTGGTGGTAAAAAGAAACAAGTACCTCTAAATTCATTTTATTTGAGCATTTAGAAGTACAGCTGAGTTCTCTGGGGCAATTTCTGCTCTTGTCAATATCATAGGCTGCGAACAACTCTTCGTACTAGATACAATTTTCCCTTTACACTTGAATTTTGGAAACACCTATCCAGCAATTATTATGTATTAGACAGTGTCCAAGTACTTGATTCATACCATCTCAATCAATTCTCATACATACTTATCCCATTTTATGGATTAAGAAACTAAGGCCAGAGAATAATTGCCCAAGTTCACATAAGCAGTAATTGTTGGAACTGGAGCTCTGAGTAATCCTGATTCCACCCGAAAAGAACGTGTCAACTCACAAAACTGACCTGTAAGAATAAACTTTGTCCTTGGGCCAAACACTTGCGTAGTAATTGCATACATTATACATGAACATTTTATACAAATCTACATGTACATGAAAGCCAAATCCTCTTAGAATATTTGCATGATGTTGTCTACGTGTGCTTTTTTTGTAAGGATTTGTTTTACAATCTCTCCTAAGATTGCTACATTTAATCCCCATTGCATTCTTGTTTTTTCCTAAATATTCTTATTATTCCAATTTAATTGTTTTTTTGTCTTCCCTCTATTACCTTGAAAAAATTGCGTTCTTCTGATACCTACCTGTGACGATAAGTTTTGTTCCATCACCAAAGACTTTTTGATCATAATTCCACAGTGATTCAACCCATATCAAAAACTTGCTACTAATTTAACTTCTCTGAGTTTTTCAGATGCTAGTGAAACTATGGTGGCCTGCAATTCAAGAGATCCAGGTTCCAGTCCTGCTCCATTTTGCTAACAAGTTCTGTGACTGAACAAATCAAGTAAATTAAAGTTTTTGGTGCTTTAGTTATCTGAAAACAATGATGTTACTTATGAATTCCAACAGTACTACCAGTGCCAAAGTGAGACCAAAGTAAAACAAGATTTGAAGAGTAACTTGATTAAAATGCAGTGGAAATAAGAAATTATAATAGTTATTAGCAATTGGATTGTGCTGACTTTGTGCTTCAATATTTTAGTCTCATGAGACCACACCTGGACCTTACTAATTCAGAATTCAGCATTTTGGGTTGTATCTAAATTTGTGACAATGCATTCCACCTTGCTCTAATATGTCTGGAATTCTCAGCCATCATCATAGCAAATGTGACTTTCACACACTTAATAAGCAACCATTTGTCTTGTCTTACCTGCATTTCTAGTGTTAGGAAAAGCAAAGGGAGCATTGGCTAAAGCCTGATAATATGCAGTCAGTATATGGAACTGCTTCACTTGTGTTATCCAAAACAAATAGCTCTTTTCCTATCAACTGCACAATCTGTTTGCATTCCAAGCTTCCATCAGAAATTTTAGCCTCGAACTGACATCTTTTCAGTGCGTGCTGAAAGTTCAGCTAGAAGCTCCTGACATTGGGCCTTCAAACCAGAATGAGTAGAGAAATGGCAGAATTCCTGTTCTCAAATTCCTCCTATTGTCATGCTGTTAGATCACCAAAACAGTACCTGCCTAACCATATCTGCTGAGGGTCACCATCTACAAATGTCATTAAACGTTATAATGCCCATAGCACTGATGCAGTGGTAGTGCAAAATAGGTTTGTTTAATGACCATTTCTTCTGTTTTATAAAATATGTTGAAAGTAATGTTCACTCTTTTACTTCACTTTCCCCCTAAAGAACTCATGCATTGAAATCTTTTTCTAATTTAATAGTGGGAAAAGCCTATAATTGAAAATTTGGTATGCTTCATTTTATCAGTTAATAAAAAGTATATATTCCACTACACTTTTCCTACCTTTCTTTATTCACTTTTTAAATTAAGAGAAAACTGACATAACGCTTCCACCTTTGAGCATAGAATTTTACCCTGTGTTTCTTGCTAGATAACTGTAGGGCTTTTTCCTCTGCTTTCCTTAGTGATTTTTATCTTCTGTTTTTATTTCATAGTCTGACTGTAACTTGTGTGTTTGATTTTAGGTCTTCTCAAATAACTTTTTAAAATAGGCAGTTTAAATAAATGACAAACAGTTTGTGCATTATAGCTTGTTTTTTTTCCTACGCCAGAAGTTGATAGGTTAAGAAGGTCTAACTCAAACTTGCCCAACCCGAGGCCCACATGGCTGCATGCAGCCCCAAACAGCATTGAATGTGGCCCAACATAAATTCGTAAACTTTTTAGAAACATTATGAAATTATGTGTGGACCTTTTTTTTCAGCTCATCAGCTATCATTAGTATTAGTGTATTTTATGTGTGGCTGAAAACAATTCTTCTTCCAATGTGGCCCGGGGAAGCCATAAGATTGGATGCTGCTGATCTAACTCCAAGATGACATAAGAGATGGGAGAATAATGTTTGCAAACCCTAGCTCTGTGATATATTATAGATACAAAGCATGCAGAACTCAGACTGAAAGTATCAGTAGAAAAGGTGAGACTTTCCCAAAATTATCCCTCCCAAAATAGGGGTTGCCTTATATTTTAATCCTTTCATATTATAAGATGCTCTTCCAATACCTGGCTTTGAAAAAAAATGCTCCTTGGAGAAGATATCAACTTGAAATAAGTTCATTTTTACATTTTATTTTAAAATAATTCTAGTTTTAGAGCAAGCACTGGTATAAGACAATAAAGAAATTTAACATGGATTTGGTAAATAATACTTGGGACTAAAGTCTCTACAGTTTATGTTTACATTTCATGTGTATAGAATAACAGAATAAATGGAAAATGCTTTTCTTTTCTTTTATAAGTAGGTTAGTGTATCTTCAGATTAAATTTCAAGTGATACCACCATTTGGGCATCTTAAAACAGACACTCAGACCCCGAGATGACTTTGAAAGTTGGCTTAAACTAGATGTTTCAGATGTGAAGAGTCTGAATAAAAATTTTAATGAAATGTGAGGACAAAATGTTAACAGTGATAAGTGTCAATATTAACTTTAATTTTTTTGTATTTCCCAACTTTTTCCAAAATGGGCATACAGTATTTTTATAATTTCAATTAAGCGATGACCAGTGAATCAGTGTATTTGCTAAAGGATGATTATATAGAAAGTGATAGACCCCAAATCAATCTATAATTTTCTCTGAACCACACTCTCCTAAAAAACATTTTTCAGGACCCTCATAAATTATATCTGGGTCACTATTTTTTAATTTGATTGCTATAATTTACATTGGGTATATAGTCAGTTGGAAAAAAGAGGGCGAAAAAGTTGCTCTTCAATTTATGTATTCATTTGTCATTGCTCATAATCACTAAGGAAACCAACATATATCATTTTTTTTTTCAATGCTTTATTAACTTTGTGAAAACTCTGAAAACTTTCATTTGAATGATCCTGCCTGGAGTCACCACCCTCCCAGAGATCCCACCTTGTTTTGTAACCAAACTGGGACCTAATCCAAGAAATCTGAGCCAGCTCCAGCACCTTGCCTGCAGCTCTGCATTACCTGCCTCTGCTCTCTACTTTAACTGCAGAATTCAAAGAAAATTTACCTGTAACGATGAGCTGTGTGCCAGGACCAAATGTTTTGGTTCTCTTGGCATCTGTTTGCCTGCTATCTGAAAAGCCTTTATAGAAATATGCTTTGTGCCTGTTTTAAAATTGTGCCCGTTTTTTCCAATATTTACTTAAATGTATAAAAATTGACCCTACTAACGTTAAACCAAGATGAAGCAGAAGCAAAGAAACATTAGAACTGAAGACCTTAACACTCTCTGCCTGGGTAGCTTGGGTTATGTCTTTTTCTATGTTAACTCACATATGTTAGAGAGTATGATTTTATCTTTTCTCACCATTTTGCCTGAGTCTTCTAAATCTCCTCCCTGAAAGGGTTTTCATGTATAAAGTCAATTCTTTGCCAACAGTATAATTTAGTGTTAATATTTCTTTAATTTTCAAACAGAAACAATAATAGGAATAATATATTTCAATATGTTTTATAGGTATTTTTTATTTATACGTATTGAAGAGTGAGTATCTGGATTGACTCTAAAGCAACTTCATTCCAGAATCCAATTTTCATTGATAGTAAGTTGTTACAAAGCAAATTCTTAATGATGGTCTCTTAAGCTATTTATTGCTGAAAGACTGCTCCTTTGGACTTAAAAATACCCTTACAGTTTCCAGGGCATTGACTATAAATTCTGTGCTGCTCACCAGAGGGTCCTATTTGGTTTGATATTTCTGCAACTGTCCCTTCATGACTGGAAAGACAGCTCTGAGTTATGCAATTTGGTTGGTCATGCATTTTAGTGTAACTGCTATAGTTCTTTTACCAGCTATAATATTTCTAGCAAAGATGATGCCACTACAGAAAGAAAATTTAGTGGAATGGTGTGAAAAGGACTTGTTATTTTATAGAAATAACCTAAGAATCATATTTTGAATATTTAATAAATGCATAATCAACATTACTTATTTGATCTTTTGGAGCGAAGAGAAATTCTGTGCCATGATTAGAAACAGAAGCATTGTTTTCATGCATGACTAGTAATACAAATTATGAACTATCACTAATTAGGTAGTCAATTATACAGTCCATTTAAAAGGTCACAGTACAGAACAGTAAATATTCAGAATATAATAACATGATTTAATGTTTCTAATATCACATAACAGTCCAGACCATGCATTTTGGGGTAGACAAGTCTCTATAGGATTCCAAACTTTGCTATAGTAACTAGTCATGTGATTTACTCTAAGACTCAGTTTCCTTCTCTATGAAATGGGAATAAAAGGATATCCTGTATAGGGCTGTTGCGGGATGAGATAAGGCACTGAAACTATTTACTATAGTGTCTGGCTTGCAATCAATATTAACTAAGATTATTATTCTCTTTAATGGATTGATTTTGCCATTGTTTTAATGCCATTTTGTCAAATACTCCCACCAAACAATATCTATTACATAAATTAAGAAAGGAAACAAGCCATGAACTAAAGACGTCTTTCTTGCTGGCAGCCACAGGCCAAAGAACATGGGTCCCAATCAAGCCAGAATCTAGAATACTTATCCACTCGACTAGAAGCTTTTTGAGTGTTGGGACCGTGTCTTGTTCACCCTATTATCTCCAGCATTCAGCCTAGGTAATGAATGAATAATAAGGATGTAGAACTATGCAAACTTTTATCATGGACTTCGGAACTGAAATGGCTTATTGAATTTAAAATTCCATTAAACTGTGCCATCTCCAGGCAATATGACAAAACTTGTGATAGCATAAATTTTGATTGATCTCAGCCTAATCTCTTAAGTAGCTAAAATAATAAGAAGTGAGATTTATTGATGTTATACTCATTAAGTTTTTGCACTGGTTTTAGGGATAAGATGAAAACCAGTAATATAAGTTTTACAGGTTATTGAGAGTGAGGAGCACTCTGTTTTATCTCAAAATATACAGAAGAGATAATAAAAGTGTCATTCAATTAAAAAATGATTTACAAGAGAAGTATCTTAAACCAATAATTTATACAATGTGGTATAAAAATGTCTGTAGACATTTCTCTCAAAATATTTTAATTTCTAGCCTGAGTCTACCCTTTTGTGCCTGTATATATAGTCCAAAAGTAGAATTTCAATCTGCTTACAAGCAGGGAAGTAAATAAACCATTTGCAAAGTAGTTTTCCATATACAGTGAGTGACCAGTAGCTACAAAATTGCTGTTTGTATGCTGAGACTAAGAATGTAGCAGTCAGACAAGAGGATCCTAAATTGTTTTACCTAAAAAGCACCCATTGATTTTTTTATTTACTAGAGTAAAAATAGAACAAATTTACTTACCTGAGGGAGTTACTATGAGTTTAGTTCCTTGTGCAAATTTCTTGATCCATCCTGACTTATCACACTGGTCACAGCTCCTACAAAAATCTCCCCCTTCTCCTAAGCATCGTGATCTGACCAGTAGTGAAAAAACTGTGCTGGCCATTCAATTTTCTGGGTTCCTCTTGAAGTCCTTGAATATGGGTTTATGGCGTCTGATATTTCATAAGTTTTCCTTGGACAAATTGGCCTAAATATCTGTTTTCCACCAATGCAGTAAGCATTGAAAAGCACTAATAGAAAATGGAAAGAATAAGAGCAGGAAAAGAAGACATCAGTTCAACTTCTTTTCTGAATTACCAAGAAAAGTATGCAGAGAATTATTTGCAGGTGTTCCATTGTGTGAAACTGCTCAGAGATTGCATCAAAGGAAAGGTCCTTCTGTTTTCACGAACACCAGGGTTGCTCTGCTAGCAGTTTGGGAATGTATTTCTCAAAGGAGGAAACTCTTTAGTAACTGAAAATGCAAATCTGCTAACACAAATATATTCGAGAAATGTGGAAAAAGTTCTGCATTTTTAATAGAGCCACTTCTATCATTTAGCAATGTGATCCTTTATCAGGCAATGCCCAATGAGAAAATAATTTCTATAATGACATTACCTTTCCTGGTAATAAAAGAATAAATTTGTAGCATTCTATCTCCTATGAAATAATAGATTTCTTAAACTAAAATTTAAAAACAAACTCTAATTCTCTGATATACTAAAAGAAGAAGCTGCTTAGAAGGTGTTCTATAATATTTTGCCACTCACCTTGGATCAGGGGAAAGAGAAATTGCAGAAGCAACTCAGTGCTACTTTGAGTACAGAGAAGTTGTCGACCTACCAGAACCCAATGAAAATTTCCATCTTCACTTCAGATCCACTCTGTTCTGGCATAAGTCCAATGAGCAAACATTGCCTCTGCCCCTGAGAATGCAGGTATGAGGTGGTCAAGGTGGGCAACTGTCCATTCACAGCAGATCACAGCCCCCAACACCGTGGTAGAGGATAAGAAGGCTGGATAGAAATTAGGTTTGAACGGGGGTTTTCTTTTTATTTTTAACTGAAATTCCAAGTTATTATTACTTGGAGCTCTCAAGTACCTTTTGTAGCTATTGTAGATGTAAATGATGGCTACTCAATTCTTTTCTGTTAATTATCCTCTGTTTTTCCTTATTCCAAGATTATGACCAGAGTTATTAAGAGGTTTAGAGTTGTCAAGGAGAGATCTAAGATGGCAGAATAGGTAAACACCGTGCCATCTTCATCCTGTGAACACATTAAAATTACAACTAAATTATAGAACAAACAACTTAGAGAACCATCTAAAATCTAGTCGAACAGAAGTTTTATAACTATGAAAAAGAAGATGTTGCATTGAGACTGGTAGGAGGGGTGGAGATGCAAAAAAGAGTCCCAAAACTCTGTGTGGTAGAAAATTAGGAGGAATATCCCAACCACAGAGGCTCCCCACCAAGATGAGCTAGGGACCCCAGGCCCACACCAGGCTCCCCAGTTCAGAATACTGGTGCTGGGAAGAGGAACCCCACATTTGGTTGTGAAAAACGGTGGGGATTCCAATGATCTGGGTGGGACAGAAGGCTGCGGTAAACCCAGACATCCTCTTGAAGTGCACACATACAGACCCAGCCACCTGCGGGCACTCACCTTATGGTCCGGCAGTTAGATGGTGGCTCAGGAGGCATTGGAGACATATGGAAGTGGGGAGCAGACTTAGGTGTGTGGCTTTGGGGCAAGGGCTGAAGGAAAAGTTATCACTTTTCCTGATCTGGGTCCTCCTCCAGTGCAGCTGGCTGGCAGGTGCCATCATCCTCTCCCTACATGGCTAACTCTAAATCTGATTGGTGAGCTTCATTCTCTTCACCCTGCTGACTCACTGGCACACTGCTCCACCTAACTTCCTCAACATAAGAGGCACTTTCTCCAGTGAGCAGCCAGCCCTGCCCACAAAGCAATTTTTTCCTGGAAAACTGTTGGAGGAGTCTGCAGGGCCCAGGTGGGTGGCAACTGTTTTCAGTGTGCTCTGAGATGTTTGATGACTAGCACTAGGCACAGGGCTGCCATCAAACAAGAATCTACAGAAAAATCCAGCACAGGTGACCAGGGAAACTGTGCCAGGGCCCCATAGGACACCTACCACATGAGGCTGCCCAGTAATCCTGGAAGATGTAGCAGATCTACTTAATACATAGAATCATATGCAGGCAGCCAAAATGAGGAAACAAAGAAATACATCCCAAGTGAAAGAACAGCAGAAAAACTCCAGAAAATGATCTAAATGAGATGGAGGAAAACAACCTATCAGAGACAGAGCTCAAAACAATGGTTATAAGGATGCTCAAGTAACTTGGTGAAAATTTCAATAGGGAGATAGTAAGCATAAAGAAGAATGTAGAAACTATGTAAAATACCAAGCAGAAATAAAGAACACAATAACTGAAATGAAAAATGAAATAGAAGGAATAACCAGACTAGATGAAGCAGAGGCTCAAATCAGTGACTTGGAAGAAAAGGTAGAAGAAAACACCCAATCAGAACGACAAAAAAGAAGACGAATTTAAAAAAAAAATGAGGATAGTTTAAGATTCCTCTGGGACAACAACAAGTGTAACAACATTCACAGTATAGGGGTACCAGAAGGTAGAGAGAGAGAGCTAAGAATTAAAAACATATTTGAAGAAATAATGACTGGAAACTTCCCTAACCTGGCTGAAGAAATAGACATACAAGCCCAGGAAGCACAGAGAGTCCCAAACAAGATGAACCTAAACAGGCCCACATAAAGATACATCATAGTTAAAATGGCAAAAGTCAAAGACAAAAAGAGAATCCTAAAAGCAGCAAGAGAAAGGCAACTAGTAATTTATAAGGGGGCACCCATAAGACTGTCAGCTGATTTCTCAACAGAAACTGCAGGCCAGAGGGATGGGCAGAAAATACTCAACTTGAGGAAAACCAAGAATCTACAACCAAGATTACTGTATCCAACAATGCTATCATTTGAAATCGAAGAACAGATAAAGAGCTTCCCAGGCAAGAAAAAGCTAAGGGATTTCATCACCACCAAACCAGTATTACAAGAATGTTAGAAAGACTGCTCTAAGATGGGTGGAGGGCAATAAAAGCAAAATTATGAATAATAAAATAACAATATCTACGTATCTATCAACAGTTACTTTCAATTTAAATGGATTAAAAGCTCCACTCAAAAGACCTGGAGGATATTGTACTGAGTGGAGTGTCAGACAGAAAAAGACAAATGCAATTGTCTGACAGAGAAAGACAGATGCATGTTGATTTCACTTATGAGTGGAATCTATAAGGAAAAAATAAATAACACAGGAACAAATTTGATAGATCATCAAAAGCTATGCAAATACATTTCATATTTCATTTAAGGCTGTAGTTGCCATCTTGAAACAAAATATTAATTTACACCTCATTTTCATTTGATATATGTTCTAAAATTTTTTATGGCTTTTGTAATAATTAAATCTGGTACATGAATAAGTTACAGAAACTTCTGTAAGAAAAATGCCCAGAAGTCTGTCTTAAATCAAAATGAATATATTATTCAAGACATAAAATCACATACTATCATAGGTGAGCCACTAGTTCTCACAGTCTGATGTAATATTGATTTCACCCATCACTTAGATTAAATCAGGTATGTTTCTATACAGTACAACAGATCATTGGGAAGCACTGAGTTAACTTTTTTATAAAAACTCAGGGCAATGTTCGGCAGAGGCCAAGTCACTTTACATTCAAGTAGTTTCTTCCCTTTAGCAGTTTTATCATCTGTCTTCATTCTTGATTATCTTCTAGTCTCTTAGGACTCCTTTGCACTCTGGGTACTTCACATGCCACTATGTATAATTCAGATACTTCTTAATTTATACAGCACCCACAGGCAAACATGTTTAATGAAATCTTTTTCTTCCTTCCTTCTTTCCTTTCTTTCTTTCTTTCTTTTTCTTTCTTTCTTTTCTTTCTTTCTTTCTTTCTTTTCTTTCTTTCTTTCTTTCTTTTTGTAAACAAGAAATATCTGTCTGTTTTGAATAGGTATGCATGAAAGGCACTTGCATGTGGAAAAAGTTCTCTTGGGGAAAAAACACCCTGCCTTAGTTCAAATTTTCCTTCCTTCTTCTTTTTCCTGGCTCCAAGATCACAAGCCATGGCTGTGTTCTATGGTAGTAAAAGGGAAGAAAAGTCCTAAGTTTGGGGTATGTTATGAATTAGGTACCATCCATACATTTATCTCTATTCAGCTTCAGCTCTACAATGGTTATTGCTATTATAAGACAGAGGGTTAAAACTGAGAGTTAAGGAATTCAAATTGAGCAAGGATTTGAGTTCAAATTCACAAGATCCCAAACCCTGTTTTTTGAACTACTTCATACTTCTTGGGTGGAGTTGGAAAGATGTGTGTGGCAGGGACAGTTTTCAGAGCCATTTCAGGTCTAATTTAAAGGAGCTGAATTTCAAATGGTCAAGCATAAGATATTGGGTGTTACTCTCTGAGAATCACAGGAAATTACAAGCTAACTAAAAAGTAAGTGAAATGGTTAATTTGCACACCCTAAAAAGCAATGGTCACTCAGTACAAGCACCTTATAAAAAAATTTGTGAGGACTTCTAGGTCTAATTTAATTCAAATATCCAACTAAATCCTACAGTTTAGCTTCTTTTTACTTGACCTTGAGTTAGACTAGGAGCTTAGAGTGTGTATGGAAACATTTGGGCCACACAGTTCAAATATAAATATTATTTGGATTAAGTGGTTATTTCTGTCATGGGCTTGTTGATTACCTTGCATGTGTAAGCTAGAAAAAAAAGTTTCTGAACGTCCATGAAGTTAGAGAGAGAGAGAAGTGGGAATTTTCTGCATTGAATCCAAGAGTTTTGGTTGGAACTCTGTTCAGTCAGACAATTCTAGTCTCAGGTGGTGCCCTTGGGTTTGGCTTGGCTTATTGTTTACTTTCTAACCAATGAAACTACATTTCCCAGGTTTTCCAGTCTCTTTCCCCAGATCTCATATCATGGGAAATGCCTAAAGAATAATCAGGTTTTTCTCATCTCTTTCTCTCAAAGGAAGCAAAAGATGTGGAAAATAAAAATAATAATAATAAAAAAAACACATTTGCCTAACAAAACATTCTTGTCATTGTGTTAAATGACATAATACACCTTTTCCTTTTACTGAGATAAGAAAGATGAGAGAGAAAAATAATACGAATTGTGGGATCAGGGTGAAGGAGGGGGATTGGAATCAATAATTGTGCCTGGATATTTATTAGACATCTAAAAAGAGAGGTTTTCAGCTGTAATTTAATAATATAGATATTGTTGTTATTCCTGTTGTTATTTTCAAGATATGGTGGGTAAGTCATTGGACATGAAAATGGCCTGAATCACTCTAACAGAGCAGAAAGCAGGTCAGGGCTATCAAGTTTGTAACCAAGTACGTGATCATCCAGTTAGGGTTGGTGCCAGGTACCAGTATGAAGAGCAAGGAGGTTGGTCCTCCTCTAACGGGAAATGATTTACAAATACATTCATGAAAAATGAATCTTCACCACCCACATGCCCATACATTTGATGTGTATGCCAGAGAAATTATTCTAATTATTGAATATCTCAGAACAAATAGGAGACTACAGAAATAAAGGAGAGTAAGTGGGAAAACAACATGGAGATAGACTGAACTTGGGGTCCATCCACTCATCAGTGTAGAGTCACATATTTTACCTACATATCAGACTTTATTAGGTTCTGGGGACATCACTTATGAAGACAAGGCATAAAAATTAAAGCTTCTTTTTGAAAGAAATATGATTATACTAAAACAAGTTCAACACTGACGACAAGAGAGGCAGGAAAAGACACTCAGCTGAAAATCTGAAATGCAGGTCGAGCCCTACCTCTGTGGTTAACTACCTTTACACAAGTTGCTTGCCATCTCTGGGCCCCAGCTTCCTTATCTGATGTGTGGGCATTGGGCTAAATATGTCCCAAGGACCTTTCCTGTCTGTGAACTTAACGATGAAGAACATTAAAGAGTCTGTGGTGGTTGCTCAAGTGTGACAGGACTTGGGGGTTAGTAATGGAGAAGGTTTTCTTACAGGTCCCTTGTGACTGTGTGACATTGTGAGATCCCAGCAGGCACAGTAGTAGGTGGCTTCATCAGACTGGACGACATTATTGATTATCAGGTAAAAGATTCTGTTACCTTTCTTATCTGTTTCCAAGCGGGAATTGGGTTTGTCTTGCTTGTAACTCTTAGTTGAACCATAAAGGATTCGTGTCAGGGGCTCCCCTTCTTTTTGTTGATACCAGTGCACAATGGCATTCTCGAGGGGAACCCCAGATAACTTGCAGCTTATATGCACTGTTCTGTCCAGTCTTCGAGTAAAAGAGAGTTGATCCTGAGATATTGTCATTTTGGTTTCTCCATCTGAAAAGCAAGGGAGGGAATTTAGAGACACTGGGAAAGGTTGATTCTGGACACAAAAACAATGAAAAGACAAGAAAGGAGAAAAGTCAACCTACAAACCCAAGCCAAAGACAAGAGAAAAATGCATGGGGTGGACATTGCCAGTGAATAGTCAGAATGAACACTCCAAGAAATTATGAATTGGGACCTGAGTTGCAGTGACAGCCCTTGTTCTACAGAGGCAGTGACAGGGGAGGAAGGTTTGCTTTAGAACCAATGAAAGTCCTTCTCAGTAAGATCAGTCACTGTGCTATTTTATCATGTTCCTTGTATAAAGGAACTATAGGATTCTGGAAGATAACATCAAAACATCTATGTCATAATAAATGAATGATGACTTCCCCTTGGGAGCAATTTCCTTCCATTTTTTCCTTTAAGGTTGGTTCAAATATGCCTATCCTTGAGCTCTTTTCGCTCCCTCAGTTATAATTTTTTCACAATAGTTTATTAAAGTGTGGGTAGCTATGTATGGCAATCATGAGAATTAGAAGAAAAATATCATTACTTTATAATAATTAATGAGATAATATTACCACTTTAAGCAGAAATATGTACATTTTATAGACCAATAGTTTGCAGAAAGTTCACAAAGTTTGGTAAATATTAACAATTACTGTAGGTATTACTTTCAAGGTTGTTCAACCTGCAGCCTGTGGATTGCATGTGGCTCAGGAAGCTTTGAATGCAGCCCAACACAAACTTTCTTAAAACATTACAAAAACTATGCACAGACTCTTTTTAAAAACATCTCATTAACTATCATTAGTGTTAGTGTATTTTATGTGTGGCCTAAGACAATTCTTCTTCCAATGTGGCTCAGGGAAGCCAGAAGTTTGGACACCCGTGCTGGGCAGGCAGATACTATGATGTTACTATACTGTGCTGTGAATGAAGAAAGATGTTGGAAGGAAAAAATCCTCTGGTTTATCTCCCTCCATTATTTTCCTATTCACAATTCTTAGCTTTTCAGAATTAAAGCTATACTTTACCGTTATTTGGAGGGCAATGTAAGGTGTGATTTCTAAAGAATTCCTCAGGTGGCTCAGTGAAGTGAGTTAGTGATAATGGAAAAAGATATTGTAATTTGTTGAACACAGTGTTAAAACTTCCATATATGAAACCTTGTTCAAACCTCAACAACCCTATATGGTTGTTAACACTATCCCCACTTAAAATTGGAAAAATAGAATGTAACTGAGTTAGTGACTTCCCCAGATCATAATGGCAGTAAGAGGCTGAGCAGGAATTCGAAACCCAGATCCATGTCATTCAAAAGGTCTTATATCTTTCATTATTCACTCATTTACAGTAAAAAATAAACCAAAACATGTTGAGCACTGGATTATGCCTTCCTTTCCAAAAAGCTTCCCTTCCAAAAAGCTTCTCTTAGGTGGTGAAGCAGAGACAATTTGGGACACTTAGAAAAACCAGTGTAGGTCCCAGAGAGGTGAGTATAGATAAGACGCATCACGGATTGGGTCCTTGGGTTCTAGCTCACACCTTGCTCAGAACACATGTCCAGGAGAAAAATTCTCTACAGACAGTAGTTAGGACTCTCTGCGTGGTAGAAAACAGGAGGAGGTGTATGTGTTTGCACAGGTGCAATGGCATGGGAGGGTTTTTTGTTTGGTGACAGTGAGTGTTCCTACTCAGTGTATCCCAGCAGGCGCAGTAGTACAGCCCAGCGTCTTCCTCCTTAACTCGGTGTATCCTGAGGCTCGCCATCAGATCATTCCTTTGCTTCTTTGCTTCATATCTTTCCTCACTAATACCTTGCTCATGGACAACATTTTCATTTGAAGAAATATACAGAATTCGTTTTAGTGGCTTGTCTAGCTTCTGTTGGTACCAGTGTATATATACATTCTTCTTTAAAATATTTTTTTTAATTTGACATTCAAGAAATGCTGTATTTCCTTTCTTCTTGGTAATGGATGTTATGACTTGTGTTATTGGAAGGTCTCCACTTGTATCTGAAACAAAAACAAAAGCAAAAATTAGTAAAATATTGACATTCATTAAAACAGTATACATGTGTTTTCTATTAATGAAAATCTTGGACTCTGATGGTTTCCTTTTCTTCTTGAAGAATTCAAGGCAATGGTGGGAGTTGCCGGCTTAGTTTCAATGACCATGTGGCTTTCTCCTAAGGGGGCTAATTTGACTGTCCATGCGGTCTATTGCCTTCCTTTGAACAAATGAGATATCCCCTGGGTAAAATGACTCACAAGTCCAAAGGGATGCCACCACAATGACCTGTGGCAAGAGCAGCATTCTGTCAGCTCTTTTCAGTTGAAGTGATTGAATAATGGTGTGATCACAGAGCAAATCCAAGCGCTGATTTAGTAAGAGGAAGTGTTGCTCTGCACACACAGCTGAGTCCCATAGACTGCAGCAAAAGGGACTCATGGTATCTCCCCCAAACGTCCTGTGAAAATTGGTCTGCTAATGGAATTTATCAGCAGATTTCTGTAATTACTGTGTTATTGTTACCATTTGATGGTGATATTAGCAGAAAGATACCATTTTCTTGTTAAAGGACTGTAGTCCTTTTTTGGTCTAAAACAAAGAGGGAGAGAGGAAGGGAAGAAAAGAAAGAAAGGATCTCTTTTCTTTCAATACTTTAGAGATTTTACTCCAATGTCTTGCTTAAAAGTTTCTGGCAGAAGTCTGCTGTATTTTTTCCCCTCTGGCTGCCTTCAAGGTATTGTCTTTATCTTTTGTTTGGTATTTATCACTAATTCTGAAAGATTTTCAGCCATTATTTTTTCAAAAATTTTTTTCTCCATTGTATCTCTCTTCTGCTTCTGGATTCTCTCTGATCTTCCCTTCAAGAATCTCATGAGATTCCTTGACAAAAAGCTTTAAAAATAATGGGAAATACCCTGTATTTGTGGTCCCCAAGTGTTTACAGTCTTTCACTAGTCTATACTCAGCTTTTCTTATTTTATTAAAAATTTCCAGTTTAATCTTCTGACCAGCCTATCAGATATTTGACAGTATCTGTCCAAGGTAAGCAAATGCTCATGTCCTGTTTCTTTCTGCAAATGTCTGTTTCTAGATTTTGAGTAAGTCACTTGCCCCACAACCTTAGTTCTCTGAAGGGTTAAAATAAATTTCAGTTTATCTGATTTTGTTTTTGTTTTTTGTTTGTTTTTTAAATGTTGTAAGAGGAGAGCAATGTCACTTCTGGATGTTTAAATCTCTGAGCACATGCTGGTCCTCTTTTTGATTTTTTAATTGGGTTGCTTTTCTTATCAATGAGTTGTAAGCGGTCCTTACATGTTCTGACCACCAACACTTTTCTCTGATATGTGTTTTGAAAATATTTTCTTCTAAATTGTGGCTTTTCTTTTCATTCTCATATCAGTTTTGAAAAGAGCAAAAGTGCTAATTTTGATGAAAGTGCAACATAGTTAATGTTTCTTGTATGATCTTTGTTTTTTGTGTCTTTGCCTAACCTAACATCACAAAGATTAACTCCTGGATTTTTATCTAGAAATGTAGTGTTTTCTGTTTCACATCTAGGCCTGTAATCCATTTTGAGTTAATTGTTGCATATGGTATTTGATATGTTTAAGAGTTATTTTTATATCTCTTTTCATGAATTGGCTTTTTATATAAGGGTTGTCCAGAAAGTATCTAGTCATGTAATATGACAAATAGAGGCACTTACAGCTGGATTTTTTCCTAGACAGCCCTAGTATGTCTTTTGACATTTTCCTATAGGATATTTTAAATCTCTTTTTCTTTTTTTTCACTTTTAAAATGTAGTTTTATAACAGGAATAGTAGGCCTTTATCTGCACATTTATTCTAATAGTTTGTGCTTTGTCCTTTGATTTAACTTATGTTGCTTTTTACCATGTAAACTTTTTCATTTTCATGTAGTAAAATTTATCAGTATTTTCTCTGATTGCATCTTTAATTTTGTTATAGTTACAAACTCACTCCCTAACTCCATATTGTACATCAGAGGCTGGAAATTTTTTCTGTAGATGGTCAGATATTTCCAGATTTGTGGGTCAAAAGATCTCTATTGTGATTATTCTTCTCTGCCATGGTAGTTCAATAGCTGTCATAAACAGCTCATAAATGGATAAGTAAAATTGTTCCAAGAATGTCAGGGGCAGATGTCCTATTAGAAAATACCCTAAAAGATAAAGTTTCTTTTCTTATTTATTTCTATTATTTCAAAAAATAAGAAAAGAATATATTCCTGTCCCTATTTTATATTTTGTTATTGGTTTTATATTGTTGTACATTTTACTTTTATGTTTTGTTAGTGCTTTATATTTTGAAAGTCAAATCAGCCATAGAAATTGTGTAGGAAGACAGCACTTAAATTCAGACTCAGCTTAGAATAGTAATCTATTTCTTCAGTAATTATTTGGTGAATAAGAGTTTGTTTTCTATTTAGTTGTAGGAACTACAGATTAAATGCAGTTTTTACTGCTAGTGTTTCAGAGGCAGGATGGTATAGTGGTTACAAGGACAGACACTGAATCTAGAACCCCAGCCCTCCACTCAGTAACTCAGTGACTGGACAAATAACAGATGAAGCTTCTGTTTTCTCATCTATGAAAGGCTAATCAAAATAGCAAGTCAACAGTTTGTCACAAGAGATGAATTAAAACAGTGCCTGAGAAAGAGCAGCAGCCCTGAATGAATGTCTGCTGTGATCCTCAAAGGCTCCTTGTAGAATCTTAGGGAAAATGATCCTGATAGAAGTGTCCATCTTGTGTGATTATCTAATGCTCCCTAGGGGGATCAGCAGTTTGTGCAAAACAAAATGTGCTTGTCAAGATGTGACACAATCCCTCAGTGTAGAATAAATAATACTCTTCCTCCTGGAGGAGAGGGCAAGTGCTCCATCTCACATCTACCCCCAAAAGGTACGGGGCAAAAAATGCTGAACTTCTTCAGGGCGGCCTGACAAATTTGAAAGAGCATAGGATTTGGGTTTTAGAAAGTTATTTTAGTTGAAAAAAGATGGTGGATTAGGTGGAGGCAGTGTCTGCTGTCACTCTGGGTCACATTGGGGTTGCAGATAGATAGGGGAACGGTCGGGCTTGGGAAACATCAGAGTACTGAATGAACAGAGCCCGGACAGCTGAGGAAATGAGCAAAGAAGCCCAGTCAAGACTGGTAGGAGGGATGGAGAAGTGGAGCAGGGTGGCCCCAGGCCCACTCTGAGAGGGATACCTTGGGGGCAGGGGCTCCTGCGCAGGAGCAAAGGGTGCTAGACCCACACTGGGCTCGCTTAGGCCAAGAACCCCGTGCAGGAGAGAAAGAATCTTGTTACATCTGACAAAGGAAATCAGCAAGAGTTCTTTCTGTCTGTATCAAGGGGACAGATGGCTGGAAATCTAAATGCTCTCCAGTGGGGTGCATGCACAGACCCAACCACTTGCTGCAGCTCACCAGGTGTTCAGCTAAGAGGGCATCTCTGGAGGCACCAGGAGATGCCAGAGACACACTGGGAGGGGATGAGCTGTGGGGTTTTGGGGCAAGGGCCAAAGGATCCCATTGTTGGGGTGCGGAGTTCACCTCAGGAGTAGCTCATAGGAAGAGGCCATGCTTTCTAAGTTAAACCCTGCCTAAAAGGGTTAATTCTGAGGCCACACTGGTCTAACGAAGTCCCCGCAGGAGCATTACATCAGAGATGCAACCAAAAACCCCGCTCAACACAAATTGAACTACATATCCTAGGGTTCTCTAGGCCGCGAGCACCCAGCTCCCACCCTACCAGCTGTGGAAAACGGCCTTGTAGGTTCTTAGCACAGAGGCACCTGGGCGCGGCAGCGCAGTGAAGTGAAGCTGTGGCCTGGCCAGGAAAAGCCGTGGAGCTCTGCAAAATTTCCTCCAAAACACACAAGCTTCCTAGAGTTTGGCACAGCTCACACATAGCTTTGCCTCCCCACCCAGTGGGGCACCCAGGGTGGCTGGGTGATCAGCCCTGCCCCACTAGTGCAGTGGAGTAGCAGGTAAAAATCTTTTCTCTCTTCTCTCTGTCTCTGACTCTGTCTCTGTCTCTGGCTCTCTGGCTCTCTCACTCCCGCTATGGAGAAAAGGCTGTCCTACAGCTCCCAGAGGGGAAAACAGGGCTGCACTGCAACTCCTCCTGCACAGCTGAAAGTGAGAAACGAGTGAAGAATAGACGGGCTCCCCCCTCCCCCCAAATTATTTACTTACCTTCATTTTTTAATTTTACTTTTTTACTGTAATTTTCTTTTATCATTACTTTTTTAATATTTATTTTTTAGATATTTTTATATTTTTACTTTTATTTCTCTATTTTATTTTTTATTAATAGTATCATTTTCTTCATTTTTTTCCTTCCTCGTTCAAAGTGTGCTCAGGCACCATGGAGATTTGTCCTGTCCAACTCCAGTCAGATGCCCAACTAGTGGGGGAAGACATTCTCACAAACCTTTGCAAAGCAGCTATCTGCAACTCTCCAGAGAGCTTTTGGTACCACTTTGCTACTCCTCCAAGGCAAAGTGTGCTGCCAGCAACGGACTGTGAGGCCCATAGCAAGAGAAAAAGGAAAAAGAAAAAAAAGTTTTTTCTTTTTAATTCTTTTTTTTTTTTTCTTTCTCATCTTCTACCATTGGGCTTACAATTCTAATCCTGGGTATTTATCCAAAGAAATCCAAAACTCTAATTTGAAAAAATATATGCACCCCTATGTTTATTTCAGCATTATTTATAATAGCCAAGATATGGGACCAACCTAAATGCCCATCAATAAATGATGGGATAAAGAAGCTGTGGTACATTTACACAATGGAGTATTACTCAGCCATATAGAAGAATAAAAATCTTACCTTTTGCGATAACATGCTTGGAAGTAGAAGATACCATGCTAAGTGAAATAAGGGAGACTGAGGAAGACAAATACTATACGATCTCATTTATATATGGAATCTAAAGAACAGAATAAATGAACAATCAAAATAGAAAAAAAGAACTCATGGACACAGACAATAGTTTAGTGGGTACCAGAGGGTAAAGTGGGGGAGGTGGGTGGAGGAGAGAGGGGGATCTAAATATATGGTGATGTAAGAAGAACTGACTCTGGGTGGTGAGCACATAATGTAACACATAGATGATGTATTATAGAATTGTACACTTAGAACCTATGTAATTTTACTAATGAACGTCACCCCAATAAAATTAATTTTTAAAAAAGTGGAAAGAAAAAAATAGAAAGTGATTTTATCTCCCTAAGCCTCAAATTATTAAAAGTGAAATGGAAAAAGTAATCATTACATTGCAAAAGTGTTGTGATGAGTACATAACATGCACTACTACCAGCATGTTTTCTGACACTTGAT
>PVJL010003686.1:0-106333 GCA_004026885.1 Lyroderma lyra | reverse complement strand
TGGCAACTCTAACGTTGTGGATAAAAATCCAGCAGGCACAGTAGTACATGGCCTCATCTTGTTTCTCTAAGAAATTTACTTTCAAAGTAGAAGTAGAAGTGAGAGAATTTTTGCTTGCTTCAAGTTTGTTGCTCTTCCCACCGAAGGGAACTTTAACAGGCACTGCTGAGGCAACATATGTTAAATGTTCTAAACCCTGATCTGGTTTCTGCCGGTACCAGTGTACATATTCTTTGTTAAAGTTGTCACTGGATATCTTACAAGATATGTGGGCACTCTTATCTTTTGGCCTGGAAATTGATATTTCAGGTTGCTTCAACGTTAACTGCCCAACGCCAACTACAAGCAAAAAAAACAAAACAAACCAAAAAACAAAAACAAAAACAAAAAATCATTAGACAACAACCAACCAAAAACCCCACAAAAACCAACAAACAAAAGAATCCCATGAGTAAATGAAGTGTAAAGAGGTAAGAAAAAGAACTTTAGTCTCTCTTATAGATTGGAGGCAACTCACAGGCCCAGAGGGAGAAGAGGACTGCTTCCAGCAGTGGCATCCTGTGAGCCAGGCTGAGTCCCCAGGGAGAAGGTAAGAAAGTAAGTCACGTCTCTGATAGCAGAAGATCTCAGACCCGTGGCAGGAGGGCAGGGCTTATTCTGGTTTCTCAGAAGAAGTGCTGGCTCAGATAGTTCTCTGGGGTTCTTCAAGATCTGCTTCAGATATGAGCAGTTTGGGGGCTTCCTGTGTCTATGAGTGCTGGGAAGATTGGATAAGAGGGTTCATGATCTGGAAAGAAAATCCTGGGATGAATGTGTCCATCTGGGATGGATGGTTCTCATACTGTTCGCCTTGAAATTCTATTCCATAGAAACATTGCTTCAGGAATATGAAGACATGCCTACTGTGCTCAGCTTCCACGTCTTTCTTTCTGTAATTTGCTATTGATTCAAGACTTGGGTATGAAACCTGATCTTTATTTTTCTGTAACCCAACGACACAAAAATCAGACAGTGAAATACCTCATCGACATTACTTAATATGCCATATGCACAAGAGGTGGAGTATTTTTGTGTTTTTAAAAATTAATTGAGATGTCACCACCCAGATTATGACTCAGAGCAATCAAATTTCATTTATTATCTGGATGCCTTCAAGAAGGGACTTGACTGCAGTTGCTGGCTGATATGGGAGACAGAGCAATCTGTGGAAATCACCTGCTTCTCATTCTGGACCTTGGAACTGTCTCATGAACATTATGTCATATTCAGGAGTATTTTCAAAGCAATGTTTAGTATGTAATAGTAAGCTTTAAAATGAATACAGCATCTAATATCCATTGATTTGTCAGACATTGTTTTAAATATTTGCTTATTTTATTTAGTCCTCTCAACAGTACTGTGAGGTAGCTGTTATGATAACCTCCATTTAGCAATGAGGACAGTGGCAAAGAGAAGTGACTCATTCAAAGACGGAGCTGGGAAGTACAAGAACTTAGATAAGTAACAGTGTTTGCTAAAGACATCTGAGTAAAATGAGGTATAAAAAGTGACAGTAGGAGGCACCATCGTTTACTTTTACTTTGATTTTTTTTCTATGTATTTATGGATAGAAATAGGATTGCTTGGTATTGTATGTATACATTTTAAGTTGTATTTGTGTATTTGGCTTTATGTTCTCTTCTTTTGGTTAACTTATTATTGTGAGCAATACTGCAGGTCTTTAAATAGCCTATGTATTTTTTAATGACCACAGACAATTAAAGACCTTCCTCTCCCACTTAACCCTATCTGAAATTGGCTGAGTTATTTAAGCTCCTCATGCATCATTTTCCACAGGTATACCTTGCCTATCTATATATCTTTTAGAACTATTAAGAGGCTTATGTTATTATATTACATGAGGGTAATGCAAAAACCACTCAAATATTAGTACCTGGTGCATCATTGATGTTATGAAGTCTTATGTTAGTATTATTATCAGACAAGAAAAAATTACTTTGTTAAATGTTTTTTACAATAAAACCATAGTAACTCATTTAGGAAACTATGTAAAGTTAATCAAAGTACATAGGAAAAATAAAACCATTTATTCCTTCAGGAATAATCATTCTTAAAAATTTGGAGAATTCCCTTCCCCCTTTTATTATTCTTCTATCAATACAAACATATTTATTTTTAAGAAGTTATTATATACTCATGAATCTTTAAAATGCATTATGACTATTTTTAGATTTTATTAATAAATCCATAAAACATTGTTTTCAATGGCTGCATAGTAGTCTATCCTTTGAATGCAGTATAAATCTGGTATCTCTTTCCCTGTTATTCACCATTTAGTCTGACATATAAAAAGCTGCTGGAGAATTGTTTTGTAAGATCTGAACACAGGAGCATGTCTGTCTGTGGATACCTTATGACAGTTCTATGAGGCTCTTTTGAGTACTAGATGGGACACCATATAAAGAAGGTAGCATTGGTATAGTTACAAGCTTATATGTGCATTCCTGTCTGAAGAGAGTTTATGTCCTCAGATTATTTATCTTTCTTTCAGGTCTTGTTTTCCACTCTTGCTTCTATTAAAAGTTTTGGTAACCAGTAAGGCTCTATATAGGTTCAAAAAATTTCCACACTGAGAAAATATGATGGTCAGGAATTAAATGGATAAGAAGTAATTGCAAAAGTTTGCTTGCATCAGTGGTAGGAGGAGAAAGGCCAATAGGCTGATTTTATGTCAACTTTCCTTGTGAATCTTTTTTCTTTCTTTCAATGGTCTCCCTGAAATGATAAGTAGAATCTGGATCTTAATCAGAGGGGATGATGGGGATGAATATGTTGCCATGACCTCGGAAATTATCAAATAAGTTAGGGAATATGTATGGCCCTGATGCAAGATGATTTCCATATTCTTCCATGGGGTGCCCAGAATGTGTTGTATAAGAAGAATGCATTCATTCAGGGGTAGTCATTTGTTTCATAATTATTTCGGAGGTGACATGATGAAAAATTAGAAGTTTTATTTTGTATTTTGGAAAACAAATTGATAACTTATTGGCATTTTACATATTCTTTGAAGACTCCTAATCACTCAAATCCTGGTTACATGACTTGAGTGATTAGGAGTACAAAATAATGAGTTGTTTCAGCAAATGTTTCACAAAGCTTGGGTTTGTTTGCTCCATGGGGTAGGAACAATGCATAGCACTTCTTATCGTCTTATGATCTAGAGGTCCAACTCTAGAATTAGATTACCTGGGTTCAACACTACTCTGCTACATGGCAGCTGTGTGATTTGGACAAATTCCTGAGGTACACAGTATCTCATTACCTCATGAGTCAAATGGGATTCACAATAACAAAGAAGAGATCTCATAGATTACCAT
Source organism: Lyroderma lyra (assembly GCA_004026885.1). Taxonomy (NCBI): domain Eukaryota; kingdom Metazoa; phylum Chordata; class Mammalia; order Chiroptera; family Megadermatidae; genus Lyroderma; species Lyroderma lyra. The sequence goes on along the minus strand of PVJL010003686.1, from coordinate 102,953 downwards.
GAAGATTAAAGGAGCTCATATGTACAAAGAATTGAGAACTCACATACAAAATTATTAGCTGTTCTTCTTTTGGTCATTCTCTCCTTTTATGGGCAGAACCAAGGGTTACTCACAATATGGTGGGCTCATCTAATGGCCCCAGTGGCTCAGACCTCTATTCTGATGATGTCATGCTGACACAGCCCTGAACGTGAAGAAACATGTTCCTAATCCCCCCTCTTTCCCCCCAAAATACATTTTCTCCTTTCCATATTTACCTCAAATATGGTTTGTTATAAAATTGTGATCTTTATATTTTTAGGGTAGACTCAGTCCAGTTAAAAACACATGGACTTTTATTTTTCTTTGATCAATTATTTTAACTCTCTAGGCTTTAAGTTCTTAATGTAAAATGGGCAAATAAAGGTCACATTGCAGAGGTAACGCAATTATATGTGGTAATGTACCTGTACTAGAAGTCCGGATACACACTGATTGCCTCCCTCGGTCTGAGCCATTCACGTTAGTGGAAGTATTTGGATGGTGATGTAATAAATGAGGCCTGTGTCTACTCTTTCTCAGACAAGACCTTACTCATTAGAAAGTATTGGTAAATGAAGATTTGGGTACATCATGGTCAGAAATTCTTCCTGCTTAAGGTGGGGCTTAATGTGTAAGCGTAACCCAAGTCGGCTACCTGGAAAACTCCTAAATACAACAGAGAAGGTGAGGTGGAGGCTGGCAACCCAGACAAGAGTTATCGAGTTTGCTTCTGTGGGAAGGCTGTGATGGGGCAGATATGCAGGAGAGGCTGTTGGGGCATCTTGGCCCCTCTAGTGCTGGGGTCTAAGCACAGTACTCAATGGCCTCGTCTATTTTTATGAAGTTTATAATAGAGACTTGAGTAGATGTTTGAAAGCTTATTACCTCAAATTCATTGTTTTTCTCACCTAAATGAACTGGACCTGGGGTATTTGTTGAGATAATAGACCAGTTGTGCCATAATTTGATTTGGTTTCTATTGATATCAGTGCGTTACCAGTGGATACCATATAAGGTATGAACACTCTGACATCAGAGGTTGTCTCAGCTTTAACTGCCATGTCCATCCGCAAACAAAAAGTGGAAATTTTCATAAACATCTGACATAGAAAAGAAACCAATAAAGAATTTCTTTAATCTCTCATCTATAGTGAAATACAAGGCAGGCTGATAAATTTTGCCTCCACTATAATTTTTTGTTTTTTTTACAGTAGACATATCTAAATATAATCTCTTCTGTGTAGTCACACAGTATCCATCACTCTTGACCTTGCACACACAGATGCTTACATTTCTCACCCAGTGCACATTGAAATGGTAGAGTGTTCAGACGTTTGGTGCAAACAGTGTGCTGTTACTGAATTCTTAACAGCGGGAAAAGTTCCTCTAATTGAAATTCACAGACGAATGCAAGCTGCTCATGGTGATCCGTGTGTGGCTGTGAGGACAGTAAGACACTGGGTAAAGCATTTCAACTGTGATGAAGAAGTGAAGCCTGCAGTTAGGAAATGGTTTTAAAAACAAAAAACATTTTGTTTAGGATGGATTTCAAAAACTAGTGCAACATTGGCGGAAAGGTCTTGACATGTGTGTTGATTTTATAGAAAAATAATTATGTAGCTTTGAAAATAAATGATGTCGGTATATTTCTTTTTTATTTTATTAAAATATCTTTTCTTATTTATTTTCTATTTAAGTGGAGGTAAAAAATCATCAGCCCACCCTTGTTATTGAAGAGCAACTCACAAGCCCAGAGCAAGAAAAATATGCATGTTCCCAGCAGTGATCTCTTTCTGTCCCCCATACTATGTTGCCAAGGAGAAGGCAGGAGAGTGAGGACACTGCAGTGTCCAGGTCAGTGGGAGTAGGACATGAGAGCAGGACGCTGTGGGTAAGGTGGTCAGGAGTGGGTCTCCGTGACCCCTGCAGAGCTGGGCAGTTTTGGAGGTTCTGATGACCCACTACTACTGAGTTGGCCGAGGACCAGAATTCAAGATCTGGATAGGAATGTGCCTGGGCAGGAAAGGGGGTAGCTCTGGAGTTGACCTAATTCTGTTTCAAACTTAATTATTTCCTCCTTAATTTGCAAAATGTAGAAATATTGCTCCAGAGATGTCAATGTATAACTTTTCTGTCATAAAATTAGAATTGGTCCCTCTGTTAATTTGTTTGGATTCAGGACTCAGAAGCATGAAACATGGACAGTATTTTACAAATTTTTAAAAAAGCAAACTGAAGTTTCAAATTGAGATTATTCATACTTCACGTTAAAAGTCAAAGGCATTTTGATTTGAAATACAATGGAGCATTTTGTTTTATAATTAATTTGGATGTCATAATACAGATTATAACTCCAAGAATCAAATTTCTCTTATAATCTGGGTACCCCTTAAGAGAAAACAGGACTGAAATTGCAAGAAGGAATGTCAGAGAGAGCAACCTGTGAGAATGGGGTGGACCTCTACTCACCCTGGACCTTGGAACCATCTCATGAACACTATATGGAGTGTTTTTGGTTAATATTTCCTTTCATTTTGTTTCTTTCAACAACATAGACATTTATGTATTTCACATTTGATTTATACTCATTTGTGCTTCATGTGTCATTAATATTTGAATGTAAACTATTTCATTATTAATATGTCTTCAAAAGGCAATTTTCATAGCTTCATAATCTATCATTTGTATGCAACATAAATTATTTACCTCTTTCCCTTTGTTCCCCATTGAATTGGTCACTATTTTTCTTCTAAATATCATACTGAAAAGCTGATATAACTTTTATCTCCTGCTATCTGTTCCTCTGATGACAGTGCACCTATATTACTAAGGTATACTGCTTTTCTGTACATTACCTGAGAAAATACATGCAGAGAATTTAGCGAAGACATTTTGAGAGGTTTTATCCATACTTTCCATACATTATTTTTGGAAAGGGCTCATCTTCTCACATTTGGTGTGTTCCACTCAGGTTCTGGTCTCTAACTTGCTTGCATAAAAAATATAGGAGACTAGGAAGCATTTGTTTAGGGTCAAGCATTTGTTTAGGCACAGTGGTTCGCCTACTAACAAACTGACATGGTCATAAACAATATAACAAACTGACATGGTCATAAACAGTATAAGTCAGGATGTAAGTCAAACAATTATGAGCTCACCAGAAGTGACAGAAAAAGGGATCATGTGTCTAATTCCATCTCTGTATATGTGTGGCCTACAAATCCTTTTTTTATTTTTAATTTCAATACATCTCAAAATTAAACAATAAGGTGTGGATCCTTGAAATAGAGACTAGAGAGAATGTATCTGTTGATACTACTTGGAGAATTTTTAATTAAGGTAAACAGTATGTAAGAAACTTGCAAGGAAATTTCTATACTCTTATAAGAAGTTAGCAGACACTCTTGTTAGAAAATAAGGGTCTTTTTATTGTTTTATATTGAAAAGTCAATTGTTAATTTATTGGTATTTATTTATTCTAGGAAGACACCTACTCACTCAAATCTTGGGCACATGCTTCAGCACACAATAATAATTTGTGTCAGTTAATGTTCTAGCATAATTAATTCTGTATGCTCTATGGGGATGGAAACAATGAATTCTTCCTTTTGTTATTCTGCAATTAAGAAGTGGTTTAGTGTAACAGTCAAGAGGAGCCAGATTATCTGGGTCCCTATCCTACTCTGCCAACTAGCCACATTCCAGCTGTGTGATTTGGACAAGTGACTGAACTAGTTACTTACTTCATGAGCCAAATATTCTTTTTTTTATTCATTTTTATTGTTAGACTTATTGGGGTGACATCTGTTAGCAAGGATTACATAGGTTTCAGGCATACAATTCTACAGTGCATTGTCATCTTGTTGTATAATAAGTTCACCACCTAATGTGACTTCTCTTTCCATCACCTTGTGTTTAGCTCCCCACCTCCTCTCCCACCTCCTCCCCTTTCTCCCCTCCCTAACCCACTCGTCCCCAAATAAACATTAAACTATTGATTGTGTCCATGGGTTATTTGTTTGTTCATTTCTTTTTTCTTTGTTGCTTTCAGTTTTATATTCCGCATATGAGTGAAGTCATACAGTTCTTTGTTTTTTCTGTCTGGCTTCTTTCACTAAGCATGATGATCTCCAGGTCCATCCATTTTGTTGCAAATGACAATATTTCATCTTTTCTTATAGCTGAGTAATATTCCATTGTGTATATGTACCACAGCTTCTTTATCCAGTCGTCTGTCGCAGGGCACTTTTGTTGTTTCCATGTCTTGACCACTGTGAACAGCACTGCGATGAACACTGGGGGACATAAGTCTTTGCAGACAAAGGTTTTCAAGTTCTTTGGGTAGATCCCCAGAAGGGGGATTGCTGGGTCACATGGTAACTCCATTCCCAATTTTCTGAGGAACCTCCACACTGCCTTCCACAGTGGTTGTACCAGTTTGCACTCCCACCAGCGGTGTACCAGAGTTCCTTTTTCTCCACATCCTCTCCAGCACTTGTTATTCCTTGTCTTGTTGATAATAGCCATTCTCACAGGTGTGAGGTGTTATCTCATTGTGGTTTTGATTTGCATTTCCCTGATAGCTAATGAGGATGAGCATTTTTTCATATGTCTGCTGGCCATTTGTATTTCTTCATGGGAGAAGTGTCTGTTTAGTTCTTCTGCCCACTTTTTAATTGGGTTGTTTGTTTTTTTGTTGTTAAGTCTTATTCGTTCTTTATATATTTTAGATATTAGACCCTTATCTGATGCATTATTTGCGAATATTTTCTCCCATTCAGTTGGCTGTCTCTTTGCCTTGTTGATGGTTTCTTTTGCTGTGCAGAAGCTTTTTAGTTTGATATAGTCCCATTCATTTATTTTTGCTTTTATCCCTTGCCTTTGAGAACAGGTTCATGAAGTCTTCCTTGAATCCTAGGTCTATAAGTTTAGTACCAATGTCTTCTTCTATGCAGCTTACTGTTGCAGGTCTTATATGAAGGTCTTTAATCCATTTTGAGTTAATTTTTGTATATGGAGAGAGTTCACAGCTCAGGTTCATTCTTTTGCATATGTTTTTCCAGTTTTCCCAGCACCACCTACTAAAGAGGCTGTCTTTTCCCCATTGTATGTTTTTTGCTTTTTTATCGAAAATTATTTGTCCATAAATTTATGGGTTTTTTCTGGGTTTTCAGTTCCATTCCATTGGTCTATATTTCTGTTCTTCTGCCAGTACCAAGCTGTTTTGACTATTGATGCTTTGTAATGTAAATAGAAGTCAGGAAGTGTAATGCCACCAGCCTTATTCTTTTTATGTAGTATTGCTTTGGCAATTCTAGGTCTTTTATGGTTCCATATAAATCTAATAATTCTTTTATCTATTTCGCAAAAGTATGATTGTGGGATTTTGATGGGTATTGCATTAAATCTGTGGATTGCTTTGGGCAGAATGGCCATTTTAACAATGTTAAGTCTTCCTATCCATGAACAGGGGATATTTTTTCACCTCTTAAGAGCCAAATATTCTTGATGATAATAGAACAGACTTTATAGGTAGCATGCATTAAAGCAGCTGATAATACATTCGAAGAATTGAGAACACTAATAAAGAACTTACACATACACGAATGTGTACACACACGCACACGCAATGTTAGATCTTCTGGTCTTGGCAGGTTCTCTCTTTTGTTTTTCAAGGGCCAAATCAAGGGTTACTTGAATGGTCGGCTCATCTGATAGCCCCAATGAATTCAGAGCTCTGTTCTAATGACATCATGCTGGCAGAAATTTTCCCCACACCTACCAGAAAAAATGACATTGTTTCATTCCTAATGTACCCCAGATACCTTAGTAGTTACTTAAATAATTGTAATCCTTAAACTTTTCAATGTGATCTCACAGTCCAGTTCAAAAAGCATGGATTTCTTGTCTTTGGCTGGTCATCAAGCCTAAATTCTCTAAGTTTAATTTCTTCAGTTGTAAAATGGATCAATAAAAATTACATTGCTGAGGGATTGTCTTGAGCATATATGATAAAAATGGCTCCAGCAATTTTCTCTCTCAGCCTGAAGCCTTGACTTCTTACTGAAAGTCTCTGGATGGTGAGATGATGGACAGTGGCACAGCCTGTGTGTTTTCAGTCCCCAGACAAGACTAATTCATTGGGATATAGTGTCAAATAAAGTTTTAGAAGCACAGTTCCTGGGATTGGCTGGAAGCTATTGAGCAAGCATAATCTAATATGGCTTCCTGGAAAGCTCAGGAAGTGCTGCAGACAAGGTGAGGCTGAGGCCAGGCACCCAGCTGGGGGGCTCATTGTGGTTGCCACTGTTGGGACGGATGTGGGTGGGCACAAATCCAAGGAGGGGATCTTGTATGGGTAGTTTTGACAATTCTAGTATTGTGGGAGGTCCCACCAAGCACAGTAGTAAATGGCCACATCTTCTTTTTCTATGAAATTTATAGTAAGGATTGAAGAGCGAATTTGAAAATTCTTTCTTGCTTCAATTTTGTTGTACTTCCCAATTTTGTGAGTTTGAGCTGGGGATTTTATCGAGCTCACATAAATCAAATGCTCCAAAGCCTGATTTGGTTTTTGCCGGTACCAGTGAATGATGTCGTTTATAAAAGTTGTGCTCGATATCTTGCAATATATGTCAATACTTTTCTTTATTTCTGTTGAAACGGATATCTGAGACTGCTCCAAACTTGATAACCCAAGTCCAACTGTATGTAAAAGAAGAGATTTTTCAATGAACTTCTGATAATATAAGAAATATTAAAGAATTTCTTTTCTCATTCAGCTAGACTGAAATGCTCAAGGAATGTGACTCACGAGCCCAAAGGGTTAAGAAGGTGAATGCTTCCAGCGGTGGCATCCTGTGGACAGGCTGTATCCTCACAGATAAGGCAGGAAAGTAGAGACCTGGTGGCAGGACAACTCAAGTTAGTGGCAAGTGGGCGTGGCCTAAATTGGGGAAAGGGAAGGAAGTCGTGGGTCAGGCAGAATCTTAGTTTTCGTGCTGGTCACTGGCCTACGGTTACTCTTTCCTGCCAGTCTCTTGATAAGGTTCTCAAGATAAGGCTGGTGGTTTCCATAGGGCTCTTTGGCAAGGATGTGAAGGGGCCATGGGGGCCCCTCGGAACATGCCGGTAAAGATGCTCATTGAAGAGACTCAGAAAAACAGAGTAAAGATAAAAGGAAAAAATGCCCATAATTATATGACCAAGACCAACAAGTATTATCAATATTGTGTGTTAACTTCTAGATTTCTTTCCGTGTGTGTGTGTGTGTGTGTGTGTGTATCAATATGATTTTCAGGACCGTGACTATGCAAGGGCTGTCCAGAAAACAATACAGCCATGAATGTCTACTTTTTATAGTACATGACTGGATGCTTTCCAGACAGCCTTAGTATTTTAAGTTACATGTGGAATATGTACAGTGTTTTGTATTCTTCTTTTCTCAGTTTACCTTATGTTCTGAGCAACTTTCCATGTTATTGAAGCATTCTTTAAGGAAGCAGCTGTTCACAGTTCTTCTCTATTACTTAGAAGCTGCCTGAGTCTGTGCAAATTTCTTAATCTCTTTGTGCCTCAGATTCCTCACCTGAAAATGGATATAATAATAATAATACGTACCTTAAAAGGTTATGCAGGTTAAATAACTAAAAGTATTTAGTACAGTTTCTGATGCATAGTAAATCAGTAACTATTAGATATTATTCATGCTACTATTATTTTAAAGAATTTAACTCCCCTACACCTTTCATTTCCCTCCAACTTCCAAACATTATTAGAATGTTTTGGTAGCCATGTTGACGTAGTAGTCTGAGAAATCAGTCACATGTTATTAGTATTTCATTTTTCCACATTTTGAGAACATTTTTTACTCTATCCTTTGTTCAGCTAAGCTTGTTTTATGGTTTCCACGTGGTTGTCTCTGAGATTTTTGTGTGTATTAGAGTTCCTGACAGAGGTTATGTCCTTCCCTGTCACATACTGTGTAGAGGAGTATGAACACAGATAAGCTTAGGTCTTTACAAGGTAGAAAAAGAAGAAGAAGCTGGCTCAGATTGCTGGATTTTTCTCCTGAGGCAGCGGCCCTATTTTCTGCCTTTTCCAACAAATACTATTTTTGAGGATCAACACCGGGAAGTTGAACGTTGAAGAGGTAGTGGGGGGTATACCAGAAGGCCTGGGGCCTACAACTAGAAAGACTCACTCCTTTCCTGCCCAAGGGTGCATTCTGGAAATGACAAGGAGGAGGAGAGGGGGACACACTGATACTGCAGCCTTTTCCAGGGCTGCTGGAAGCACTTGGTTCTGGGTCTTGAGTGCTGCCACTGCTTGGGCAGCCATGGTCACCCCAGAACTAAGTTCCTTGCACCTCCGTCACTGCCAGACATTTTCTTCCAGATTCTGCGACTCCAGCCGGGGTTGTCAGTTGTGGGAAGTGTGTATAATTGGCAGAGATCACACTGTCTATCTGCCTTTAGCTGCAAGGAAGGCTGAGAAAAATTATCTGGCATTTTCCTCTCTATAGTAGAAGATGAATTCATTCTTTCACCATGACCATAAGGTGGGAATTCCCCTAAACAATAGGACATGTTTTTAGATGCTACGAGACAGAAATGAAGATAAATGGCCACTTTCGAAATGTTTCTGTAAAAAAATTGTTTTTCTTTATTAATTGTTTCATACAGGGAAAAAAAGGTAGACTTTATCTTTTACTTATATTTTAAACACTTTCAGAAAATAGGCATTTTTATTATATTTACTTATAATATTAATAGCTCATGACAATCGAAGACATTCTATGTGGCAGACAATGTGCCACAAATATTTTGGTCCCATTATCTCATTTAATCTTCACAAAACTATTAACTGGTGCTGTTATTATTGTTCCCACTTTTTCAGATGAGAAAATGGAGGCTTTGACAAAGCAGGCATCGTGTCCAAGGCCTGACAGGAGTTAGTGGCAGAACAGTCATTTGCACCAGAGAGCTTGATTCTGGAACCCATGTTCTTAAACAAGATACTATATTTCATCTTTGTATAAAATGGTTTCCTCCAGTTTAGAACAGTTTCTTTTTGCTTACTTTAGTCTCCTTTGGTACATTCGTAGTGTTTTCTGTGTTTCTCTCTTGCCCTTGGCTACTCTCCAGGATGACATCACTAAATACAGGAGAGTGTGAGTGCTTTGCTTCGTCCTCTTGCCATCCTTTGCGTTCTCCCCAACTTACTGATCTTTGACCTGCTTGTCTTTGGGATTTGGTCTCTTCCTTTGAATTGGCTGGTGCAACAATAAAACCTGAACCCACCACTACTAACATAACATCATGCCCTCTGAGTACAAAGTTTCCACCCAGTAGCTTCTCATCCAAATATCAGGATCTGCATGCAGTGGTCCCCTCAGCACCTCTCACCCTCTTAGAGACCCTGAGAGGCATTTTGGTCTCCTACGTATACAGCCTGTGGGGAAAAGCTGTGCTGGTTTGGGCTTACCTTTTGCAAATGCCTCCCGCTATTCCTTGTTCTACCTATCATGGACGTAATGGGGAAGTTTGACATCAGCGAGATTTTTCTCAGATTCTCCCTTCATCTATTTTGGGTTTCTGTTTAAGTTTCTATACTCTGTGGGATAAAACTGTAGGAGACAAGGGTAACTCAAGTGCCATGAGTTACCTTCACTTACTGTTTCCCCCTCATCTCACAACTCATCACATCCAGTAGTGTTACTGTTTCTTCTGGGGCAGATGCTAACTTCCCTGACATCACATCCCGTTATCGGTATCTAAACCTCTAGTAAAATTCTGTGTTCCTAGTTTGCTAGGCTTGTCTTTCACCTTTAAATAGGAGATTTGAAAATTTAGAAAACCTTTTCCTTTTTAAACCAACTTGACTTTCAAACCTGTAATCTCATGAGCTTGCCAACTTTCAAGTATATAGTAGAGTATTATTAACTATAATTACCATGTTGTACATTAGATCTCCACAACTTGTTAATATTGTAACTGGAATTTTGCACTCTTTCATCAGTATCTTCCCATTTTTCCCACCCCTCAGGCCCTGGTAACAGCCATTTCACTCCCTGTTTCTGTGAGTTTACACTTTTACATTCCACATATAAGTGAAATATACAATATTTGTCTTTCTCTGCATGATTTATTTCACTTACCGTAATGCCCTCAAAGTTTATCCTAGTTATGACAAAAAGCAGGATGTCCTTCTTTTCATTGCTGAATAGTATTCCATTATATACATACCACATCTTTTTCATCGGTTGAGAGACACTTGGGTTGTTTCCATATTTTGGCTAACGTGAATAATGCTGCAATAAGGATAGGAACGCAGATTTCGCTTTTTAGATCCTATTTTCATATCCTTTGGATAAATACCCAGAAGTAAGATTGCTGGGTCATAAGGCAGTTCTTTTTTAAATTTTTTGAAGACCCTCAATACTGTTTTTATAGTGAATATACCAGTTTACATTTCCATCAACACTATACTGGGGCTTTCCTCTCTCCACATCCTCACCAACACTTGTCATTTCTTGTCTTTTTGATGATAGCCGTTCTAATAGGTGTGAGGAGACAGATCACTGTGGTTTTGATTTGCATTTCCCTGATGATTAGTGATGTTGAGCACCTTTTCATGTACCCATTGGTCATTTGTATGTCTTCAGTTTCTCTGCCCATTTTTAATTGGATTGTTTGTACTTTTGCTATTAAGTTCTATGCATTTTTAATATATTTTGGACATTAACCCCTTGTCCAATATATGATTTGCAAATATTTTCTTCCATTCCATAGGTTGCCTGTTCGTTTTGTTGACAATTTTCTTTGCTGTGCAGAAGCTTTTTAGGTTGATGTCATCCTACTTGTTTATGTTTGCTTTTGCTGCTTATGGACATGTTGTAACCCTCAAATTTATACAATGTTATATATCAATTATATCTTAAACATGGCAAACATTAATAGAAGAAAAGAGGCAAAAATAAACTAGTTTTGGGCACAGCTACTGTCTCCTTCCATGGGTAGTAAAGCTTGGAGTTTGTTTTTAATAAAGGAAGGGCGATAGGTGACCTGACTTATGTGGGAGAATACAAATATTTTGGCTACAAGTTTCCAAAACAGTATCCTTATTGCACGTTTTGATTGTGTACTTAATTCCCAGCTATGGAATTTTGAGCCTTCTTCATGTAACCCACCCATGATATTTCCTGCTGAAGTGAGTTTATAAAATAGAGAAGATAAATTATTTTCTTAGCCTTTTCCCTCCATTAGGGGGAAGGGCCCATACTGTCCAGAAAGGGAATTCTTCCTGATATGTTCCCAAGGCAGCATTATAGCCATGGTTTCTTGAGTGGCTGCTCATGCTGTCCTAACCAGGCTCTGCTGTGCTGGCATACAAGTTTGCGACAACCCCTATTTGCCCATAAATGCCATAGTACATTTTTATAAAGTTCATAAACATTAAGAATATTCAAAGTGGCCCAATAGTACAGTTGAAACAGGGTAAACTATTAGTTTGGACAGATTATGGTTCCCCTCCAAACATCAGTTCTTGCTTCCATGAAACTGGTTTATTGCAGGGTTTCTTTGATGGTCACATGAGCTTCTGAACACATAGGAATCCAGCATATCATCTGACAGCTGTGGAAGCAAAATGGATATGAATTCTGTTTTGTTCATTGCCAGCACCTTCAGCCTGAGCTTTTCACAATTACGGGAAATCTCTGGGACATGAACAAAATGGACCTTGCCTTCTCTCTGAGATAATCAAGCCTTTCAACATACATAGTCTCTGAATCAGAACCCAAGTCAATAGGAAATAATGTCAAACCACATATTTGGGGCACAGTTACTGGCATCTGTGGGGGTATAATTGATAGCCATCAAACTCCCTTTCCTCTTTCCTCTGATACTGAGGTATCAACCTAAGATGCACAGGAAGTACTGCAGGCTGAGGCGGAGACCTAGCCAGGCCCGAGGTCCGGACTCAAGAATGAGGTTGCTTCATGTTGAGAAGGATGTGGTCACAGTCATGATAAGGGTGTGTGTGCTTATCATTTTAGCTCCAATGATATTGTAAGCTTCTAGGGGTCATTATATTAGGTCATCATGTCTCCTTCTGTGAAATTTCTATTAGGAACCAGAGGAGAGCAAAGACAATTTTATATTCCTTGGGGTTGCAGTTCTTTCCTTGTAACTGACCTTAAACACGGGTTTGTTTTTTGTTTGTTTTTCTGCAAGTCAATATACAATTTTCAAAAGCCTGTTCTGGTGTCTGTCAGTATCTGTGTGTGTCTAAAAAATTACATCTAACTACCCTGCAGTGAAAAATATATGCTTTCTTTCTGCTATCGAAGTAAATATTTTTTGTTGCTTCAATTTTATCTGTCCAATTTCAACTATTTCTGCTATCGAAGTAAATATTTTTTGTTGCTTCAATTTTATCTATCCAATTTCAACTATTAATATAAACAAAAGGATAGCAGTTTAAGCAAAAATTAAAATTATCAAGAAATAAAATATTAGGTTTTTTTTAATCCCTCAACCAATTTGACAAATAAAGAAACAAATTCACATTCCCAGAGTGAAGAACAGATGAATATGTGTAGTCATAACATCCTGTCTGCCCAGGCTGTGTGCTCAAAGGAAAGGTAAGGAGGAGAAAGAAAACCTGAAATAGGAGGAGGAGAGAGCCTCCTAGAGTGCTAGTTAGGGAGATGGGTGGCTCAGGGTTTGGTGTTCAGATCAGTCATTTCCAAGGGTGCTAACTGGTCAGCAACATAGGACACAAAATAAGCAGTCCATTTACTAATCTAAAAGTTAATCATGACTTGTTATCTTGTCAGTTATTAGAAACTTTTAGAAACTTTCTTTTTTATTTTTATTATTTCATAAAGATTAACTTACTTAACTTCAGTAGGAGAGTTGGTCCAAGTTACCAAATCTGCTATGAGCTGAAGTCACCTTTTGACTTTTCCAGTTGAGAGTCATCATTGGTCTCTCTGCCCACCAAACCCTCAGGACACAGGTCAAATAATCCCATGACACAGACCTCTGCTCTGGATTCATGGTGGCCTCAAAGCCTGGGGAGTCCCCTTGCTTGGTGTGGAGGTGGGAGAGCTGCCTTCTGACCTCCTCATTGGAAGAGAGTGGTTCCCATGCCACTCCTAGCAGTGTTCTTTACAGAAAGTCTCTGTAGAATCAGTGTCCCCACAATTTCTCTAGGCTTCTTTGATATTCTGGCTGGATATAGTTTATGAACAAAGGTTGCAGTTACCAATAAATAACTCACAATGGGGAGCTCTTTTGTCTGGACATACCATTGATATTACTTCAAGCCAAGAATGAGGATCATATAGAGAGCGCAGCCCAAATCCAAAACCAAGCTTCTCAACAGCAGCTCTGTGTTTGGCCTGCTTCAACAAAGAGGCAGAGTAGAGAGGAAAGAGGTGAAGGACATGGCATCCACTGAGTCTCTTCATTATGCCTGGTGGTGTGCTATCTTTAAACTGATGTTGAGAGATGGAATCTTAGAATGTTGAACTGGGTAGCTGTATGTCCTGTGTGGGTGCCTATATATATATGAGATAGAGGGATCACCAAGGTGAAAAGGGACACATTCCATCACAAATTTATGAACTGTAAACAGTAAGTCAATTAATGCCATATACAAAGGTCTCCAAAAATGCATACAAAAATCCTTGATTCACTTTTGAATTTTTATGATATAACTCTTTCCTCCTCTATGAAACTGTTCTGTCCAAGCTCAGGCACAATCACTAAGTTTATTCTATTCCTGAGTAACTCTCAGGCTGTTACCAGTGAGGTCAGGAGTGTGCTCAGGAGCATTGCAAATTCAGCAAACAAAGTTAACCCACTTCTCACATAAGTGTCTAATTCAGTCACCATGATTCACCTAAGTCGTTTACTCTCTTTTTCATCCACCTTTGGATAACACCTCTATACACTCCAGCAGTTTGACGGTTGGGGAATGCAGCACCAAAGGCAATAATCAAGAAATATGTCTTTGTGTTCCATCTTGATGCATTCTTTTTGTTCAGTGAAGTTTTTGTTATGTCTATCTTTTCTTGTAAAAAATTCCTAGAACCCAACAATCAGAAAACATTGATTGCATAATGAAATTTTCTGCAGAGAATTCTTTGGCAGATTATCTCTAAATAAACACTGCAGCATCCATTTAAATAAGCTCGTGTGGCTCTGAGGAATAGAACCTCATACTGCAGATAAAAAAATTAAAACAAGCATATAATGGATGATTAAATTCTCTATTTTTCCCCATAATATCTCCTTCAAAATGTTTTGTTCTGTTTTGTCTTGTTCATTCCTCTGACATCAAGAACATAGATTTTGTATCAGACAGCTCTGTATTCAGATCCCAGCTTTGCTTCTTATCATCAAGTCACTTCATTTATCAAAGTCTTAAATTTCCATCTACTCCATAGCCAGAAGGCTTGTGCCTAGGAACCAAGACGGGGAGGTGAAAGTAGCCAGTTATGGTCAAACAAATGCAAATAAAGTCAAGAAATCTGCTGACCCACAGACTACAGATTCTAATGCCTACCACTTTCAGAATACAACTACAGATTTTTGGTAATTACTCTGTGACTTTAATTTATAAATTTAAAAAAATGCAACAGAATTATGGTAGAATAGTAATGATTAGCATGTGATTGAAACAGTTATATGTTTACTCAAAGGTAACCATAGAATAAATTAAGGAAATATAGAAAGAGATAGAGCAATTATAACTGTGGAAGTATGTTTTAGTTGACATTATGAAAGTGGCAGGCATGTTCTAGTCTCAATCATTTAGTAAGAAGTAGATTGTTTCACTACTTCACACTTATTTGCAGTTTAAATAACATCAAGAACACAGAATTAAGTTAATCACACTATTGATTCATAAGGTAATATAATCATTTCCATAGAAGGCAATATAATCGTAGATTTTTGTTATTTATTTTATTCTATTTATGTGTTGATAATTTACTTAATAAGCCAACAAATACCTGAAAATCATTATTTAACCCAAGAAGAAGATTATTATAAATGAACCACGTGCTCTTCTCTATTACGTTCATCAAGTACAAAAGTACAAAAGTTAATCTCTCAACACTGCTCAGTTTCCTGTCTTGTTACTGAAGGGACAGCAGTACATCCTGTTCTGTTAGAGATGGGATCTTGGTGGCTTTGTGGGAAGTGAAATGAAACAAACTAGGTAACATCTTCTTTCTACTCCCCAACTGTTAATATTTATTTGGAAGCCAACCCCGCTTGTTTGACCATCTGCTTGGTTTCTTCTCTTTGCTCATCCAGGTGGACTCTCCACCGCGCTTTGCCTTCCCCTGTACCTTATGAATTTCACTGTCATGAATCCTCCTGTTAATGATCTTCCTTATCCTCTAGTTGCTGTTTGGAAGCAGTTAACAAATGTATCAGCAAGAGGCTGGGAAGTGGGAGGAGACTGAGATCAGGATTTCCTTCCTGGCAGGTGGTCCTGGGTTGGCTGCGGCCAATATAGTGCCATCTACCCCATAGCCAGAAGACTTCTCCATCCAGGAACCAAGAGGTGGTGTTAGAAGTAGCCTTCTCTATTATACCAATTAACCCACTGGAGGAAGTTGTTTCTTTTTTTTCTTGGGGTTCTGGGTCCACAGGGTTGGAAATTCTAATGCCTAAGGAAAGAATGCTTTTGTCAGGTGTCACAGTTATGGTTCCTTTGAAATTCAACTTTCATTGGCTAAAATTAGACAGAAATCAGAGAGCAAAAATGCCTATTAGTATAAGCTATAGAGGTTGACCTCATGGGGTACAGACCAGGGTGGAGAAATGAAGAAAGGATCTTGAGGGGAAAGCAGAAGACATGCCTCAGACTCCATACATTTTAGCCCCTCAGCATTCACTCTTGTCCCTTGACTGGGTGAGAAATCTGTGTCCCTAAGGTAGGGGACACATGGAGTCCTAGTTGAAAGTCTATCTTCTTCTCACTCTCCCCATGAAGACTGCATGAGGATGGTTTTCTAGCAGCCTTCTAAGAAAGGTAGAGGATCATGTTCTCAGGCAATAAAAGTGACAAACAGCCTTGTTGAAAAAATCCTTGATCATGTGCAACAATGTGTGCAGTTCTGCATGTGACATTCTCATTACTACATCTGCATTTGGATGAAAGAGAAGTTAAGAAAGCAAGAAAGTCATTGTACAGTGTTAATAAGAAGATGGTATTTTTACCACTATCTGTAATACTTTGTATCTGTATGGCTTAGATATAAAAAGGATATACAAGCCCACTAAACTACACTGAGCATTTCAAGCTTCAACATGGTCTCTAATTTGGCAGATGGGATCAGTGGGAATCAGGTCAGAAAACAGGATTTTGTTTTGTAAAAGAAACAAAAGTTCTTTTTAAAAGGGGTGGGGGTGGGGGAAATGGTCAAGACAGAGGCCATTACAGGCTTTTCTAAATATCAAATTTCACATGCTGTCTCTAAATGCTCAATAATATGCAGAGATATTTTTGATATTATGAAACATGAATTCTCTTTTTAAAATGAATTTTAAAATAAAATTCAAAAGTATTAAGTTTTCTATTGCACAATTTAGGGACTACAAAAGTGACAGAGAAAAAATTATCCATGATGCTAATGTTCAGAGGTGACCACTACAAAGTTGTGCCCTTTCTTCTACCCCACTCTGCCTCCCTGAACCCATTCTGAGGGCTGAAAATAAAGAGAGTCCAGACAAAATAGACAGCAAGACTTCCAGATAAGCCTATTCATTTTCTTTTAATCACAATTTTTACAAGATGACTCCTAGGTAACAGACATTATTTTTCCCACAGTACCAGTATTTTCACTATGAAAAGAATTATTTTGAAGATTTTCTTACATGTTATTCAGTATTAATTAGATAATATAGGTATAATATTGCCTCTATTACTCAGAGAAATTGTGTCTCAACCACTTCAGGTATGAAAGAAAACAAGGTGAGCCAAAATTATCACAATATTTTGGGCCTCCATTCATACAAAATCCCCCACCCACTAGGTAATGTGAGCATCTCAATAATAATAAAAATATTAATCTCATTTCTTTAGACATTGATTAAGCCCCTACTGCATTTAGTACTACACATTCTAACAAGATTGTAGTGTTTCTCTGAATCTGCAATATGAACAACCGTTTCATTGTCAAATGTTTACTTAGGACAGGGCTGGTTTGCCTCTGGCTGATGTGACTTTGGTGCATGTGGCCAAAGTGTCTTTTGTGAAGCAGACCTCAGCCAAAAGAAGAAGGGCAGGAGTAGTAAATAACTTTAAATATGGACTTGTTTTTTTCCTCAATAGAAGTTGTTTGCTCCATGCACAAGGCCACTGTCCTTCTCCAGCTGTGTGTAAGTTAAAGCTACTATGGACTCACGGTTGAAAACTTGGATTTAAGTTGGTATGGGATCACTAGTTTCTTCATATTTACCTAATCTCTCTTTAACTGAACTGTAATAGATAGCCATACTATGGAAGATGTGGAGCTAAGTCCTGGGCAGTCAAAGATCTCTCTCTCTCTCTCTCTCTCTCTCTCTCTGTGTGTGTGTGTGTGTGTGTGTGTGTGTGTGTTCCTAGTTGTTATTTTTTGTGTTGTGCTTCTTGTGAGAGCTCAGTAAATGTTAGATGATAAAAGAAAACCTTATTATGTATCATCCCAAGAACTGTTACAACAGCCCAAAAGGCAACTAAGAAAACTTTTATTATACAGGGGAGAAACTGAGCTAGAGAAGCTATTGGACTTGCCACACAGTTAGTGTGAGAACCTAGATGAAACCTGAATCTCTCTGATACAAGAGGCCTATATCTTAACCACTTTGCTGTACCACATATCTAGTCAGATAATTGTTGAACTATAAAGAATCAGGAAATATAAGAACTATTTGAGAAGACAAATCTAAGAATTAATCATCCCACATCTCTTTGCATCTGAGCAAATCTTATCTGTTTTACGTAAGATTTCACTTGAAGAAAACAAAGATCATTCTTGTTTGTAATGAAAAAGCAACAATAACAAATAGTGAACCATGAGTTGAGCTGTATGTAACAGAATTCATGATAAATTTATAACCATGAGATATACATAAGTTGGGGACTGTCATCTCACCAGTTAATGGCAGTTCAGTAGCAAAAATGAGGTCTACAGAGGCAATCTCTAGCCTTGGTAGACCAGGTGAAATTTGTAATTTCTGTGTACAATCCCTGGCTCATAGTCAATCAAACATTTACTGTAAAGTGAATAGAATCTTAAGCGAGAAAATGAGCTACTCCTCAAACTCCAATCCAAAGTAGACTGATTTGGACTCAATAAGTAGCCGTCTTTATAAGTGTGGTGCAAAACCAAATATCCCCATTACAGGGCATGCATTTGATATGTTATCATTTCAGTCTGCCCTGCCTGTGGTTAGATCAACTGTGTTTGTTACATTTGAACCTCTAAGAAAATGAGTAGCATTCAGTCTGATAACCTTTTTTTTTTCCCTAAAGGGGCTAGGTGGAGCAGAAAAAAACACTGTAATGCAAATTGACAAAACAAGTCACAGAAATAACGTAGTGTATGTACCTTGGCAGAAAATAAAGTAGAGTGCGTGGAGGTTGACCACATACATGGGTACCAGGGGAGAGCCTGTAGGGACGAAAGGAGATCACAGAAAACATGAGCCTGATTATTCATACATATTTATTCAAAGATTCCACTTTGAAAAAAGTATAGAATTTGGAAACGCCACGTGAAGTCACCCATTTGAAAACTTTATACGAATACAGGTGGTAATTTTTTCCCAGTTTATAATAGCGAATGAAGAATCAATGAACGTATATGGAAAGACAGGACTCTAATGTCTGCTACTGTGCACCTCCCAGAAGGCACAATAGTAAGTGGCTGAGCCTTGTTTCCCTACAGTGTGAATGGTGAGGGTGGACATAGAAGTTTTGGGTATTTTGTTTACCTCAAATTTGCACAACGTAGTGCCTGGTTCCATTTTGACACTGTTGTCAGATGAAATGTGCAGCAGGTACTGCATGGCCTGACCAGGTCTTTCTTGTTACCAATATACAGAAGTAGAAATTTTTACACCAGACATTACATTCCAGGCGGGCTGTTTTCGACAGCTTTTTAGTACTGGAATGTTGAGGTTGCCCTAAGAGACCTGCACTGTACGGGAGGAAACAAAAGAAAGGAGGAGAGGAAATGAGGCAAAAACTTTAAAAAATTACAAAATTAGACAATATCTGTCAAAGAAAATTGAGGGGGTAAACAACTGACAAGCCTCAAGGACTGCCAACGTTAATGTTGGGAGCAGTGACGGCATGTCTGAACGAACTGCACTCTCCTCCAGGGCAATCTGGAACACTGCTCGGAGGTTCTGGACCACTGTAGCTCGGCTGAGTCAACCACATCGCACTTCCCAGCGATGCCAGTGAACAGCAGTCTCCTACCTCACTGTGAGGCGTGTCCTCAGCATCTGCCAGCGCATCCCCTCTATATGAAGAAATTAGTGCAAGGTTCTCTTCCTTAGATCAGACCACATGGTACAGAGGGACACCTTAGACCATCGAGATGACGCATTTTTCCAAACACTATTCATTAAGCTCTCATTATGTGCAAAGCATTATTCTAAGCTCTCTGGGTGTGATAAAGACGCAATTTATGGCACCTAACCACGGCGAGCTCTCAACCGGAGATAGGCTGTGATCTTAGTTTTCCCTCTTTTCTCCCACTGCCTTTCACAAAATAAGACCTTAGTAACGCCAGGCAGTCGTCAGGACGAAGTTGGTGAAAAGCATGGCGAGTGGTCTGGCTGTGCTGTGCTAGACATCACTAGGCCTGCAGAGGACTTCTACAGCCAGGTGGAGAGGCTTTGGCCCATCTGTCGGCCTACGTGTTCAGCCACCCTCACACCAGGACAGAATAGAGTGGTCCTGGCCACGCCAGTGGTCTGAATACTCCACTCCAGTTCATTTGCTTCTGTTTAAGGTTCAGGTTTATGTCTGGTTCCTCAGCTATCTGAATGATACATCTCTATTGAACCTTAGCTTCTCTGTGAAAAAGTTTCTTCTTTCTTCTTGAGTGCCTTTTTGTCTGATTTTCTTTCTCTAACCCAAGACATTTACTCTGCTCTAGGGTGTTTTTGCAGATTGCTGTTCCTCAAACCACCAAAAGTTGCCATTTTCCAAGTTTCTCTTCTCACTTTACCTACTCTGCCTGAGTGATCTCTTCCCATCCTTGGATTTAATTATCCTGCAGGTAAGGTGGGAAGGGGATAATAGGAGGAAATTACAGATCCATCCCATTCTACACCTTTTTCCTGAGTTCTATACGCACATATCCAGCTGACTAATGGGCATTTTCAATACGTCTGACATGGGAGCTCAAGTTGACTTCATCCACAGCCCAGAGTGAAATCATTCCCTGTCCCTAACCCATCTCTTCTTCCCATTTCAGTGAAGGACATTGTTATCTACTTTGTCCAAGCCCGGAACCTGAGTGTCAGCCTCAGTTCTCCCCTCTAATTCATCGCATTCCAGTTCCTGTGCATTCTCCCTCCTAAATATTTCTTGGCTCTACCCCTGCCTCAGCACCACTCATCTCCCTGCCTCTAATCTTGGCCACTCTTCCAACTTCCCCAAGACAATAGGATTGATCTGACTGAGACAGGTTCCTGCTTAAAACTCTTTACCCTGTTACGCACTTTGTCTGGGAATAGTCTTCAGTCTTAGGCTATGAGGTTCCCTATGATGTGGCCACTGCCTCCTGCCTTTCTCATCTTCAGCCACTTTCTACCTAGAATTCTATGGTTCAGTCCTAATAATTTACTTGTGGTTTTTCCTATTTGTACTGCTGTGTATTTCACTTTTTTGTCTAACTCCTGTTTATCATTTTAGGCCCAGCACGGGCACGTCTTCTCCAGTAAGCTATCCTTACCCAGGCAATCGGGGATGGACTTGCCTCGTTACTTTCTAGTAATGCCACCTTGTGCTTCCCTCTTTTGCAGCACTTCCTGCCCAAGCTACGGCGTGTTTACCTACTGTTCTGTCACTAGACACTGGTGAGAGCTCTCAGGGTGGTAAGACCAGCCTTACTTATCTTTGTCTTTTCAGATGTTTGCTGACTGAATGTAAGAGTAAAGGAGTGAGTGAGTGAGTAGATGAATGGACATTGAAGTGTTTCTTTTTGGTTTGATGGCAATGAAAACATTTGAAATATAATTTTTAAAGAGTTGTCAAGTAATGGACACTTACTGAATGCCTTAAGTGCTAAGCTCTTTGTAGGCATTCTCATATTTAGTTCCATAAATTCAGTTTATTTAACTCCATGAATAATGCTCACTGGGGCTCTCGTAGAAGTGGATGCAATGCCTGTGCTTTTTGTATGTTTTTCTCCTTCAGTTTTCTCAATTTCAAGTGAAAAAGCATTTACATTCAGTTTAGCTCTCATAGAGGCTTTTTTCTTCTCCACACATAATAGCAGAGGGGTTTCCTATTTGGGGCTAAAGGATCATTAACACAGATTTTCTTCTTTCTTTCTTTCATTTCAAGAAATGGACTGGCTTTATAAGAAAGTAGAGAATATAGTGATACCTGATTTGTAGGATTTTGTTTTCATACAGAAATCATAGTCACGTAACTTTAGCAGTTAAACCATATCATTTTACAGAGAGAACAGAGGTCCGAAAAGCTGGAGATCCACCCAGTCCCATTATGGGGTGGCCTCCAAGGAGCACTGAAAGGCAGGCAGCTCAGTGTCTCAGGGAGTTGAGGGCAGCATCAATATGAATATGGGTGCCAGGCCTGCCCAGGGGCGAGAGCACTGAGAAGTTAGTAATATTGTTTCCTGTGCTTCTAATGGAGGGCTCTGACATTGTAAAATGATAACAATGGGTGGGACAACAACTTAGAAACTGGAATCAGGAGTTGACTTCCAGTCTAAGCTTTCAACCATTTTGTAGCAAATCTCCAGAAAATCCTTCACCCTGAAATTATTGGCACAATATTTTCTTTGTGCATTCTTCGGGGGCCAGCTTCTTAAATCGTCAGTTAATAACAGTGCTGTCCAACAGAGGTAAATGTGAGTCACTGGTTCCAGCCCAAAATTAAAACCTTTCTAGCTGCTGCATAAAAAAGAAACAGGTAAAGTTAATTTTTGGACTATTTTTAGTCCAAGAGATTAAAAATATAATTTCAACCTGCAATCAATATAAAAATTGCTAGAAATTTCACTCTTTGATACTGTCTTCAAAATATGGTTTGTGTTTTACATGCACAGCCCATCTCAGCTTCACCTATTGGACTACTTACAAATGGTCGGTAGCCACAGGTAGCTGGTGGTGATCGGGTGGAGCAGCCCCGACTTGCCTCCAAACGCTCGGAACGCCAAACTGGATGATCCCTTCTGACTAGATAGCTCCCTGGGTCTTGCCCAGCCTGTGCCCCCGCGGCTCTTTAGGCTCATCCAGTTACCTACGGGGAAACTGTGGAAAGGGGCAGGGGTTCCAGAAGTATCCGGGGTGTTGAGGGATGGCCCCGGGGCTACCCAATGGCGGGAAAGTTGCCAGGCCTGGATGGCAGAGGGAGTCGTGCTTTTCGCTGGGGCCTGGGGTGGAGCGCCAGGCTGTGCGCTTCTCCGGCCGCAGCGCCGACAGGTACAGCCGGGGCCATCCTGGGCCTCAATGTCTGTGACTGCATCCACTTTCGGAACCGAATCCCACCGCGCATCCGACCTGAACATCGCCAGACAGAGGAACCTCTCGGGGGGGGGGGGGGGGGGCCTTGCCGTCCCGGTGCCGGTACCAGTGGATGCAGTCGACGTTGGTGCTGGCCACGCACCACACGGGGGCGAGCTGCCCGCTCGCACCACCACCGAGGCCGGCTGCTCCAGCCCGACCGCTGCCCGGCCGCCTGCGAGGGAGACAGCCGTGTGTCGGGGGCGGCCAGAAGCCTCACAGGCTCCGGGGGCAACCTGCAGGGGGAGAGGGATTTACCTGGAAGGGCCCATAGGACGGCAGCGCGGCCCAGCGTGGCTCTGCGTCCTGCCAGGTGAAGGGAAGCCCAGGGGTACCTGCAGCTCCAGCTGGGACCAGGCTCGTCGTGGTGGGTGGTGGAGGCCATGTTAGGGTCAGAGCCACTGCTTCCCGGGTGGCCCAAAGGAGAGAAGTGGAGGAGGGAGGAGGGAAGGGCCTGGGAACGGGGAGACGAAGTCTGACCACGGGGAAGGGAGTGATGATAAATGGTGCGTGGGAGTTCTGAGAAGTACTTAATGCCGGTGTCTCTGATAAGGGCCAAGCAAGGCAGCCCTCTCCCTATTTCACCATAAAGTTCTCTTTCCTAATTCTTTAGCTCTCAGTTTTACCTTTCTTTCCTCTAGTCCAAAGTTTAACTCACCTTTTTAGTGAGTTTTCCTTTCACTCTAGTTTAAACAATAGATTGCTCCAAACTTGAATCATGAAATGTCTACATCCTGCTTCCTGCTTTAGACAATTACCCCAAAACTTAATAGGCTTTTAGCCTATATCCCCCAGACATGCTTTGTCCCGCTTTCAGCTAATCATTAAGAGACACTTGTGACTTGTGTTTGCTAATTGTATTCCCAATATCCAGTCTCCAGCCTTGATCAGTTATTCTAAAATTTGTAATGTGCAATGATAAAACTTAGTTGTGGTTGCTAGACTTTAGCTAATTATCTTAGTGGAAGTAAATCTATGCTTGTTAATTATAGCATTCCTAGACCACTTCTGGATAGGCGGTGAGCCTGGGTGGCCTGTGAGTCAGGATGCAAATTCCACCTTGTAGCGGTGGCTTTGAGGCCTGCTTTTCAGGCCAGTGCTTTTGAATGTATAAACTGGGTCTGGTTCTCTTTACCTAGGAAATTTTGGAATGCAAATATCACCTGGCAAGGCTTCCAGCCCATCTCAACCAAAGGAGTCAACATGGTGGATCTTGGGACCCCTTCCCCCTTTAGATCAGATAGGGTGAGAGCTCCATGGATCCCCAGTAGGTAGGGACAACGACCATCCTCAGCAGGAAGCAGAAACAGAAGACAAGATTTCCAGCCCCTCAGCTTCCCATAAAGATTTGTGGGGATAGAGTCTCTCAAGGAAATGTGAGGAAGGCAGATAGAATAGGGGGAATCTCGGAACCCCTCCCATGAGACTTGCCCTGCTGGAATAGTCGCTGCTGTCTGGATATCACCATTTCACTACTAATCCCTGCCCTGAGAGAAGACAATCACAGGAGGTAATTGAATTTGGAAAGGAGACGTGACAATAAAAAACGTGATGTCACAGCCCCCATCAATCAAACCTGTCAATCAAGAGACCACATAGAAACAAAATATACAAACTGCCCCAACCCCGTTAATCGGGGCTCTTGAGCCACTTTCCTGCTCAAGACCACTCTTACCTCTTTGGAGTGTACTTTTTCTCAATAAATTCTCTCTTGGTTTCACCTCTACACTCTGGTGTGTGTCTCGTTTAATTCTTTGCTCGAGATACCAAGAACCTGGACACCGCCCCAATGAGGGCACCCCATTTTCCAGTAGCATCTCCAAAACCAAGGAAAGGTCCGGCAGGCAGTCTTCGCCTGCAAGTCAACCAGACTGAAACCTGCGGAAGAGCACTCCCAGAAGGAAACCAAATCTCCAATAGGCCAGGCAAGGCCCTTCAGGCCAAGAGTTCCCTGTTCCTAAGGGATTCCAACGGCTTGTGACAGAAGCAAGACAAACCACATTAGTATATTTTTGAATGCTTTACTCACGTGTTCAATTCACATACACACACACACATCCAGGCATGTAAGGTACAGAGCCAGTGAGTAATGAACCAGTCCCATAAGAGATGTCAGGCTCCGGCTTGTGCAGGGACTGCGGCTGGCTGAGGTCCTGGTTGAGCAGAGCCTCTAGTGGCAGACACCTTGGTTGAGTCTCCAGCAGCAGGAGGGTCTCAACGAGATGGAGCAATCCACTAGCCGTCTGAAGTCCAGGGCTTATACCCCTTTTTTGCAGGTCTTATCCATTCCAGATCATGATGTGGTGTCTACTTGGCAGCGTGTCCACATGTGAACACCCTTGCTTATCACTGGGTCCAGACACGTCCAGACTAGGCATGTCGTGACTATGGCGTCACTCTGGTTTTCAAAATGGAGTCGCTTATGTCAATGTTTGTAGCGCTCTATACAGCTGGTGGAATAATAACAACAGTAGTATTGATAGTAGCCATCCTTGGTAAAACAATCACTACACTGTAGCACAGCATTAATTGGTTTATGCTCAGTGTTTTATTAAATCTTGAAAATCACCCTGTGGGATAAATGTTATCCTCAGTTTAGAAATAGGAAAAGCAGGGCTGATATTTTACATCACTTTTCAAAGACTGCACACCTGAGGGGACCAAGGTGGGAATATGAAGCCACGTCTGGCTAGATACAAATCTCCTGTTTCATGTAGCTATTTCATACTAACAGAGCAATGAGCCTGCTGCTTGCTAGCTTGGGAGGGAGGGACAATCATGAAACCATAATCTTTCCCTAAAACACATGCCCACCATCTGGGCCGGCAATGAAGCATTTCACCCAGAGATCCTAGCAGAAGGAGACTTCAGATGCCCTAAAATAACATAAAGCTGTGTGGTCTTGGGCAAGTTATTTCATCTCCTTTTCTTCATCTGTAAAATGGAACTTCATGGGATTGTATGGACAGTAACAGGATATGGTGATCAAAGCATGTAGCCCAGTTCCCAGATACATAGAAAATGTTCAGGAAATGGTGGGGGTAACTGGACAGGCTGCAGTAGTTGACTCCTGGGGTCCACAACTATAAATTATAGGGAATAATTGAGATTTAGAGATGCAGGGTGTGTGTGTGTGTGTGTGTGTGTGTGTGAGTGAGTGTGAGTGTTTTCAAAAGAAGAAGCCTAAATTGGACCCCACGGTAGCAAGAGTGAGGGGGCAGGACCAGGTCGACCTGTTTCAGGGGAGGGCATCTCCTCAGAAATGGTAAAGAAAGGGGATTGTGAAGGATCACCTGAAAAATGCATCTGAAATGAAGCTTTGAAGAATAGATAGCTACAACTTTGACTTTCAACTGAACTGAACATTCCTTTTCAGTCATGCTAATTATACCCGGGGCCTGCTGGGGGTAGTTACGCTAATAATACTCAGATAGACCTGAGGAGAAGGCAGTGGGAGTGGCCAGGAAAGGGGTTTTGGCCTGTGAGGAAAGCTGTGGGTCCTTCAACAAGCACTACCAGACCTTGTTCTTGAATCCCTTTTCTGTAGGAAAAAAGCTGTAACCCAGATTCAAGTATCAAGTGTCACAAAATACAGGTTTTCGGGTTGTGCTGAGTCGGTGAGGTGTTAGCCAAATAAAATGTTAATATAATACTTTACTAAAAGGATGTTCTGGGGCTACCATTTATACCCTCTGCAATGCCTAGCCCAACTGTGGTAAATGTCAGTGGAAAAGAAAGTGACAATTGTGGTGACATCTGCATAGCATACCGTGGGGAAAGCCTCAACATAGACAGTGAGCAATTTCAGTGGTGAAATTGGGTGAACTGTTTTCTTTCTATTTATTTTGTAGATTTTTACCAATAAGAAAATATTACTTTGGGGGGCAAAATCCACAATCATCTATTGTTTTAAGAAAATAAATTTTACTTCACGTTGTTAGCATTAAAAATTGTTATTACAGTTGACCCTTGAACAACATGGATTTGAACTGCATGGGTCTACTTATATGTGGATTTTTTTCAATAGATATTATAAATGTATTTTCTTTCCTTATGATTTTCTTAATAACATTTTCTTTTTGCTAGCTTACTTTAATTGTAAGAATATCGTATATAATACAAAATATGTGTTAATTGACTGTTATTGATGAGGCTTCCAGTCAACAGTAGGCTATTAGTACAATTTTGGGGGAGTCAATAATTACATGTGGATTTTTGGCTGCAAAGGAAGTCAGCGCCCCTAAACCCTGCATTGTTCAGTGATCAAGGGTCTAACTACTTTTATTTGATTATTGCTCAAATGAAAGCCTCAAACAACTGTTGGCAAGAATTAACTAGAGTTTAATATAGTCTGCCTCAAACTTTCATCCAGATACTTTTTTCAGTGTGTCAAATAACAAAACAAAAATAAGTTAGTAATGAATTTGACGTCCTTTATTTAAGGAAAGACGATCCATGGGTTGGGGCAGTACAGAGGTAACTTGGGAGCTTTGGAGCACTGTTCCCAAGGGATGTTTCAGTCAGATTGAGATTTACAAAGCACTAGAAGGGGCAACTGTAGAAATAGGGCACGATGGGCTAAGAGGGTGGGGGGATTTTCTTATAATGCTAGCAGGTCAATCAGGGAATAAGAAGAGTATTTGGCTTAAGCTGATGGGCTGGTTGCATAACTTACCTTATTTAGAACAAAAAATTTATTACAGATTCTTGGCAGTTGGCAGTTGGGTATGATGACTGGATATAATGTGTTTCTGGTCCAATGCAGCATTACCAGGAACACGAAAGTTGTATCTAAGTTTCAGTTTGCTGACCTGGCAGCCCGGGGAAGAGCAGCTCCATCTTGAGCTTAGACATTTCTTTCAACAGCTATCATTTGTTTTCCTTTCCTCTACTTCACTTCTTTAAGTAGCACTGAATGGTTACATTCATCTAAAAGAGACACACATAAGAAAATAATAAGGAAAAATTCAAGGGCAGGGCACAAAGGGTAGCCACAATGTTTGCTCTCAGCCCTCATGTGGATTTTGTAGGGTTTTTGAGGGCACAGCTCATCCCCCGCGTCTGCTGCTGCTGCAAATGAAACTGCTCTGATGGAACCAGACTCATAGACTGAGGAGCATGGATGGATGAGAGCAGATCGAGACTCAGGCATACCAATGTGTAAAGATCCAAGTTCTGAAGTTTGGATCTTTTAATTTAACTTCTGGAATTCTGGCATACTTTATCTGACCTGGAAGAGCACTACTGTGGCCATCATAGCATCTGAAAACTAATCTAATTTGACTTCTTCATTTTAGTCAGATAGAAGAAATTAGATGTACACATGATGACTATTAGTGAAATGAACAAGACTGAAAAACTAAAACATAGAAAGCTATTGATAAACAAGAGCCATCTAGAAAAAAATCCAGCCATAAATGCCTTTATTTATTTATTTATTACTGTTAAATTTATTGGGGTAACATTGGTTAGTAAAAATTACATAGGTTCCAGGTGTACAATTTTACATTATATCATCTGTGTGCTGTGTTATGTGTTCATCACCCAGAGTCAGTTCTCTTTCCATCACCATGTTTGTGTCCCTGTGCCTTCTCCCCTGCCCCACTCCCCGACACCCTCAGATAACCTCTGACCACTAAACTATTGATTGTGTCCATGAGTTTTTGTTTCTTTGCTACTTTCAACGTTGTGTTCCATGTATGAGAAATCATATGGTTCGTGTTTTTTTGTTTGTTTGACTTATTTTGCTTTACATGATGGTGTCAAGATCCATCCATGTTGTCATAAATGGCCTTCTTTGATCTTTTCTTATAGCTGAGTAATATTCCATTGTGTATATGTACCACAGCTTCTTTATTCAGTCATCTGTCGCAGGGCACTTTGGCAGTTTCCACGACTTGGGCACTGTGAATAGTGCTGTGATGAACATCGGGGTTAATATATCACTGTGGACTAAGGTTTTCAAATTTTGGGTGTAGATACACAGAAGTGGAGTTGCTGGGTCATATGGTAACTCTGTTCTTAATTTTTGAGGAACCTCCATAGTGGTTGTCCCAGTTTGCCTTCTTACCAGCAGTGTATGAGGGTTCCTAAATGCCTTTATTTTTTATATGAGGTTGGATAATTAATTTTATGAACTCACCCTAGAAAAAATGCTACATACTCATTGCTGAATGTCACTACAGTCACCTTCAAAGAACTCCCCTTGGGAAGCTATGCACTGATGCCAGTGCCTAGTCCAATCCTCAAAGCAATTTTGAAACACTTTCTGGAATGACCATCAGAGCTCTTGTCCCCAAAATATGACAATTAAGTTTGCAAACTTGCCACCATGTGCTTATATTGTTAGCACTGTACAAACAACTCAGTAACGTATCATAACCTTGCCCAGGAAGAAAACTCTCAGACAGACACACACACACACACGAGTCATTCCTCACTTAACTAGTTACCCATTTAAGAACCTGTCTATTTATCAACTGCTGGGACTTATGATCAGTCATTCAGCAAGGGAAATCCCCTTTCTCAGTCTGTGTGAGTCTCAGGAATCCCCTTTCTCCGTCTTTGTATCATTCCCACAGTTGGTTAGGATTCACTATCATGCAAGAATATGTATTTCATTTATAAGTGGTGTCTCGTGATATATATTGAAAAATATGTACCCTATGGTGCCATGACACACCAGGAGACATCTGTCTTTAAGCTCCTTGCTTAACAACCAATTTGCTTAATGACCTAGTCATAGGAGTATAACTTGGCTGTTAAGTGAGGAGTACCTATATATGTGTGTATCTATAAATATGTGTGTTGTTGTTGTTATTAGAACCATTTCTAATGTAACGAATTTCTAGGGCCAAGAGGGAGCCACTCCTGCCCAGGGTGCCAAGTCAGCAAACTGAACTTTTTCTTTCCACCAAAAATGCAACATATTTTTATTCGGCCACTCCTCAAATGCCAAGCCAACTCTCTACTCTATACTTATTTTCTTGTTTCTTGATCTTTTTAATAAAAGTCAGCTATGCAACCTCACCTAATTCTGCCATATTTCTGCAGTGCCTCTTCTAATGCTCTGTAAAGCTCACTCTTGCCCAAAATCCTTGGGGAACAATGCTTCATTGCTTGTGAGTCACTGACACCCCCAATCCATGGATTGTCTTCCTTTGAGTCAAGGACTTCTAACTTGTTTCTAAATTGTTTTAGTTTTGTCAGTTGGTACTAGGTATCTTATACTTTTTGTTGTTTTGTACATGAGGCAGAGAGAAGGGGAAAGACAGACATGAAAAGAGATATCCAAAAGATTCAACTACATCTTTTATAGTTTCTTCCTTAAAATGTAAAATATCTGAAGGAAGTGTGGCAATATGTCAAAATAAGAAGTACCCCAAACCCAATAAATCTTGGGCTTGTTCATCTTTTTAAAGGATTCCTATGTGAAGAATGTCCAAGAAGCTTGACTTCCATCACCCGTTGACTGAGAATACTAATGTGTGCCTCATAGAGTTTTATTATTTTCAAGGGTTTGAAAAATGAAGTTAATGTTTGTGAAAGGGCCTAGCCCTGTACCTGACATGTAGTGGGTGCCCTGGAGGAAGCTGTCCAATTAGAAATGACAGGTTCACTCTGTGAAAGGTGCACACACTAGAGAGGAGAGAGTGGGTGTTCTAATCCTACCTCAGCTGATCATGGTCCTGGAATATTCAATGTCACTTGTATTTGGGGAGTTGTTTTCTCATCTTTAAAATGAGAAACAATGAAGCTTCTAGAAAGGATTCCCCTTTCATCTTTTTTAAGTTTTTGTGAATCCTTTGAAAATTATGAATGTGTGGTATGCTACTATGACTTTCAAATGGTGTTACTAATTTTAATAAAAGACAAATAATGTTTTAGAAAAAATATTTACTTAACACATGGTGTTATAAAGATGTAAACTGAAGATAAAAAGTATTTTATCCATAGTCCTCTCATCAAAATATGAGGGCCGTCTGGAAAGTATTCAGCCATGTAATACATATGTGGGTATTGTATCTAACAATCATATAATCTGTAAACAAAGGCAGTTTATTTCTATCTTTATAATTTTTCTAACTTTTATTTATTTTCCTATCCTTAATGTATAGGTTCAGACATCCAGTACAATGTTTAATAAAAGTGAAGATAACTGGTATGCTTATCTTAATCTCAATCTCAAATAGAAAAATTTAAGTATTTCAGCCTTAACAGCTTTACCACTTTAAATCTTTCTCTCCATATGTACTTGTACCCTCACTAAATCAATTGCCTTTTTCTATGCCAGTAATAAATGAGATTTCACAACATGAAACTTAAAAATGTTACAAACCTATTTCCCTTGATAGTCATGAATGGTCCCCCCCCCCCCCAAGCAATATGATACTCCCCTGTTCAATTTCCTCTTTATCTGGATTAATTTTACATCTTTAAACGCAGCTCAATGTGGGAGACATGACCTTTTCCTTTTATATGACTTTTCAGTTTAAATATATGCTACTTTCGGATTTTTCCACAAAAAGTTTTCCTTAATTTTAATCATCAAGAAAAAAAATAATCTGATAAGATGCATTCAAGTTTAGGACTTGGTTATGTCAATGTTGGGGGTGGGGTAGAAAGGAGTTTTGACTTTTTGTTTAAGACAACAGTTCTGGCTATGGGCTGAGCTGCAAAAGAAGGTGTATGTGTAGAATACAATGGTTGGCATATGTACAACAATCACTTTTTTTGTTTTGTTTTCCTCATTTATTTTTATTTTTCAATTACATTTGACATATAATATTATATTGGTTTCAGGTGTACAATACAGTGACCAAACATTCATTTAACTTATAAAATCCTCCTTCCAAAACACCCGGTCCCCATTTGACACTATATATAGTTATTACAATTTTATTAACTATATGCACTATGCCTCACGTTACATTTCTGTTGACTATTCTGTGACTATGAATTCATACTTCTTGATTTCTTGCCCTTTTTCACCCATGCCTTCCACCCTCCTCCCATCACCCCAACAAATCTAGTACCCATATGAGGCCACCCATAGTTATTGCAACATTATTGACTCTATTCTCATGTTATACCCTATATTCTCATAACTGTTACTTTGTAACCACCAAAATGAACTTCCCAATCTCTTCCCCTTATTTCACCCCCTCCCCCAACTCTCCTCCCATCTGGCAACAAAGCAAACGTCTATATCTGTGAATCTGTCCCTGTTCTGCTTGTGTATTTTCTCCTTTAGATTTCACCTGTAAACAAAGTCAATTTGCATTTGTCTTCTTCTCTTTGACACTCCACTCAGTGCAATAGCCTCCATGTCTTTTGATTGGCACTTTTCATCTATTTAAATTGAAGGTGATTGTCGATGTGTAGCTATTACCATTTTATTGTTCATAATTTTCCTCCCCCCTCCCCCCTGTCTTAAGGCAGTCCCCTAACAGTCCTTGTGATACTGGTTTGGTGGTGATAAACTCCTTTAGTTTCTTTTGTTGTTTGTTTGTTTGTTTGTTTTGTTTTTGTTTTTGTTTCTTTTTTGTCTGGGTAGTTCTTTATTTGTCCTTAATTTTAAATGATAGCTTTGCTGGGTAGAGTAATTTTGGTTGTAGGTCCTTGCTTTTCATCATGTTAATTATTTTTTTGCTACTCCCTTGTGACCTGCAAAGCTTCTGTTGAGAAATCAGCTGACAGTCTTATGAGAGCTCCTTTACAAGTAACTACTTGCTTTTTTCTTGCTGCTTTTAGTATTATCTCTTTGTCTTTAATCTTTGCCAATTTAATTATAATGTGTCTTGGTGTGAACCTATTTGGGTTCATCTTGTTTGAGATTCTCTGTGCTTCCTGGGGTTGTATGTCTGTTTCCTTTCCTTCTTCAAATAGGTTCTCAATTCTTTGCTTTCTTTCTTCTCTTTCTGGTACTTTTATGATGTGAATGTTGTTACACTTGATGTTGTCCTAGAGGCCCCTCAACTTACCCTTGTGTTTTTGGATTCTTTTCTTTTTGCTGTTCTGACTGGATGTTTTCTGCTACCTTGCCTTTGAATTTGCTGCTTTGATCCTCTGCTCCATCTAGTCTGCTGATGATTCCTTCTATTGCATCCTGAATTTAAGTTATTGTATTCTTCACTTCTGATTGGTTCTTTTTTATGGTTTCTATGTCCTTTTTTTGTGCTTGCTAACTTTCTGTTGAAGTTTTCACTAAGTTCCTTGAGCATCTTTATAATTGTAGTTTTAAGCTCTGTATTTGAGAGGTTGTTTGCCTGTCTCCATCTTATTTAGTTCTTCTTCTGGAATTTTCTGCTGTTCTTTTATTTGAGACATATTTTTTGTTTCCTCATTTTAGATACCTGTCTGTATTTGTCTCTATGTATTAGGTAGATCTGCTGCATCTCCCAGTATTGCTGGATAAACTTATGCTGTAGATGCTCTGTGGGGCTCTGTCACTGTCTCCCTGGTCTCCTTCACTGGGTGCTCCTGTAGATTCTGATTTGGTGCCAATGATGTGCCTGGAGCTATTCAACAAAAGTCCTAGACCACACCAATGCTGGCCACTGCTTGCCTGGGACCTGTAAACTTAAATAGTTTTCCAAGAAAGATCACAATATGGGTGATGCTGGCTGCTCACTGGAAAAAGTGCCTCTGGCATTGGTGGAGTTGGGTGGGATGTAGTCCCAGTGAGTCAGCAGGGTAGAGGGAGAGGAATTCACCAGACCAATCAGGTTCAGACTTGGCTGTGTGAGTGTGAGGGCAACACAGAAAGGATGGCACACCTCAGCCAGCTGCATGGGAGGATGACACAACCAGGAAAAATAGCAACTGTCCTCCAGCCCTCATCCCAAAGCCACACATTTCAGTATGCCCCCATTTGCCTCCAACACCCCTGAGTCACTGTTGCTCTGTGAGAGCCCAGGGTGAGTACCCATGAGTGACTGAGCCTGTGCAGGTACTT
Source organism: Lyroderma lyra (assembly GCA_004026885.1). Lineage (NCBI taxonomy): Eukaryota > Metazoa > Chordata > Mammalia > Chiroptera > Megadermatidae > Lyroderma > Lyroderma lyra. The sequence goes on along the minus strand of PVJL010003686.1, from coordinate 69,200 downwards.
TAAGATGACATCTGGGTTACCCATAGCCTTCTGTCCCAAGTGGATGGCTGGAGTCCCCACTGTTTTTCACAGTCAGATGTTGTGGACCTCCTTTTTCCAGCACCAGTGCTTCAGAATGAGCCTAGTATGAGGCTGGGGTCCTTTGCTCCTCTAGTGGGAACCTCTGTGGCTGAGATATTCCTCCTGATTCTCTACTGCCACTGGAGGTTTTTAGCTCCTTTTGTGTCTGTGCCTCTTCTACAAGTCTTAATGTGGCCTCCTTTTTTTTGTATTTTTAATTATATAACTTCTGTTCAGCTAGATTTCAGATAGCTCTCCAGGTTAGTTGTTCATTAATTTAGTTGTAATTTCAATGTGTTCACAGAGTGAAGTAGGCACAGTGTTTACCACTCCACCATCTTGGATCTCCAACTATTACTTTTTTCCTACACTTTCGCTGTATAGACTGCACCATTGTTCGCTGTGGTGAGGGAAAGATCAGTTTGTCCAAAAGATAAATCAGATGACAGCTAGAGATCTTTATAAAGCCCAAAGTTTTCATTCCCTCATTTCTCATACTTCTGAGTAATGAATAAGCTCAATTCTCAGCCATTTTCTCTAAATAATAATTTGTTACACCTAACCTTCTCATTTTGCTCTCCTAAATGTTTCCCTGAACAGATCAACTCTAGGTGAACTTGTCCATCCTAGGAAGAAAATTGAGTAGATTCCACCAGCTCCTAGGAAATCTAAAAGCATATGCTATCTACTGGACCACTTGCCTAAGGCCTGGTGATAGGGGTTCAGTTGTTAGAAAAGTCCCATGGCTATTGTGGGAAGAGGAGAGGCCAGTGGAATATAAAGATGGAGGTTGGGCATTGAATTCAGGATTTCTTTGTTCAGAGTACAGTGAAGTTGGGCAGGAAGTGAGGCAGGGGCTGGTTTATCTTCTGTGCCTGGGCTACTCTCAACAGTCACAAGCAAAATATTTCAGTGCAGTCTAGTGAGGTCTGAATCACTGTGCCTCTTCCAGAAAGCACAGTAATACACACCAGAATCACTTTCTTCCAGATTTCGGAGTACAAGCTTACAGGTTCTCCCTGTGCCTTCATATACATGATACTTCCTTACATTGATTCCCCGTCCCACAACAGTCTTTGAGCTGGAGAACTGGTAGTAGAGAAGGTAATGTGGGGCCATCCCCTCCTGGTATCGGTACCAATGGATGTAGTTGTTGCTTTCAATAATAGTATCACAAGTGATTATAGCAGATGACCCAATCTTCCTGGTAACTGACATCTTCCTCCCTTCCAAGTTGGAAGATATCTGAGTGGCTGCAATGGGCACAACAACATAAAATAATGAGAAAGAGGTCATAGTAATTCCTTGGTATGGCCTCCCATTGCCAACAGAAAAGAAAAATGCCACGAGCACCCTTACAACATACTTACCAGAAGCCAGGAAAACTAAAAAGATGGCTGGGATCCGCAGCATGCCTTCCTCTCTTGGGCTTCAGAAGGAAAGTGACCGGTTGATAAGAGGATCAAATCTACTCAAAAAGAAAGTGATTGTTAGGACAGAAAGCAGTGACTTGGAGCTGGGCTTTAGGACAGGTGTTGTAGGCATGGAAACAGCTGAGGATATCTCTTAGAACACAACCAACCTAATTACCCAGAGTGCGTAGGTGCTGGGGGAGGCCAGGGGAGGAGTCCTGCCTCTCTGTTCCAACCCAGTTCTTGAGTGTCCTCCAGTGGTAGACTGAGAGTAGGCCCTCTCCAGAGGAAGAGAAACCAGGAGCCCCGAGAGCCCAGAACAACAAGCAGATGGAGTGACAACATGGAGCATACGGAGTGGGGAGGAAACCATGGACAAAGTTTGTCTGTTACCTAGTGAAGTGAGCAGCCCTAAGGCAGGCTAACTTCCCTGAAATTCAGAGTTTCAGTGTTAATGCTTCTGCCATGGTCTTGTCTGGTGATGCAATGTCTTTATTTTTGCCCTGAACCATTTTGTTTTTACATCTCTAAGTAATCTGTGAGGCAACCAACTGCAAATCTGATTTTGACTCTCCTCAAAGGTAAACAATTGTGTATGTATGTGTGTTGGGGGTGGGGTGTGTATAGCACATCAATTTGAGAATTTCTGTTCAGTAAATAAAAAGGATGACTCGTACAGGATTGTCAGATTTAGGAGCAAAAAAGTGCAGGGTGCTATGCAATATTTGGGACATACTTAAACTGAAAAATTATTTGTTGTTTATCTGAAATTAAAGAAAATGGAGATCAAATCCGCAATGAGGTATCTCCTGTTAGAATGGCTGCTATAAACAAGACTAGAAATAGTACGTGTTGGTAAGGATGTAGAGAACCCTTGTTCATTACTAGTGGGATTGCAAATTTCCACTATGTAAAACAGCATGGAGGTTCCTCAAAAAATAAAAAAATAGAACTACTATATGATCTAGCAATTCCACTTCTGAGTATTTATCCAAAGAAAATGAAAACACTAACTTGAAAAGACATATGTACCCCCATGTTCATTGCATTATTCACAATATCCAAGATAGGGAAGCAACTTAAATGTCATCGATAAACAAATGGATAAAGAAGTGGTAAGGTGGTGAACTTATTATACATCAAGTTGACAATGCACTGTAGAATTGTATGCCTGAAACCTATGTAATCCTTGCTAACAGATGTCACCCCAATAAAAAAAAAAGAAGTGGTAAACATGTATATGATGGAATATTACCCACAAAAAAGAATGAAGTCTGCCATTTGCAACAATAAGGATAGACCTTGAGGACATTATGCTAAGTAAAATAAATCAGACAGAAAGACAAATACCATATAATCTATCTTATATGCTTATATGAGTATGTGAAATCTAAACAAATTTTTATAAATCAAGCTGATAAATACAGAGAACAGATTGGGGGTGATGGATGAGGGTGGGAGAAATGGTTGAACTGTTTTTTTATTTGTCTAAATAGATTAAATAAAAAAAAAGACACCCTAGGAATTAAAAAAATAGACAAAATGAAAAAGTAAAAGACATAAACAGTTACTGCATAAAAACGGTGCAATAAACATATTGAAAGGTGTTCAGATACAGTATGACTAAGTATTTCCACTATGAGGCATAAATCTAACAGAAATGTGTGCAAGTGTCACCAGGACACAAGGACAAAAGTGATCATGGCATTTTTCATAATTTCCCCCAAAGTAGAAAGATCCACGTCATTTAATACTTAAAAGAAAAGTGTGGTATATGCATGCCGTGCATACTGCACAGCAATGTGAATTAATAAACTACAACAATATAACAATAAATCTTATAAACTGTTGAAAAAAATTAACAGAGAATGCATACAGTGTGATTTTGTTCATATGAAGAAAGAAGTGAAATTCAAGTTTACTTGGGCATCCTGTATTTTATTTGGCAGCCTCAGCCTTAGGAAGTGGACTAACATTTGAGATTTACTTGGATTCATGTGAAGGGGACCTAAAACCCCCAGAATTATCTTCTGAAGGGTGCGCCCCTTATAGTACAGGTTTCCCCTGATAGGTGAGTATTCTCAGAAAGCACCTGCATCAATACCAGCTGGCATTGTTGTGAGAGGTTGTGTTTGGCTTTAGTGAACCTTTTTGGACACTTTTTCAATGTATGGTCACTCATTTCATGGTGGGTGATTTACACTAACAACATGTGATGTGGCAATGCACCTGCCCACACCGCACTGAGTGTTCGGCAGTTTTGACTAAAAAACACTTGACCCCTGTGTTTCACCTGATCTCACCCTGAATGACTTTTTGTTTGTTTGTTTCCCCTCGTTGAAAAAAGTCCTCAAAGGGAAATATTTTGCTGATGTGGAAGAGGTGAAACAAAAAACAGTGGAAGCACAAAACATCAAAATCGACGACTTCACAACTGTTTTGAGCAGTGGACAAAGTGTCTTGATAGGTGTATTGCATCAAAAGAAGAGTACATTGAAGGTGACTGAAGTTTAAACATGTAAGAAAAAATGCACAATTTTTATAAGTGAAGTCTGGATTCTTTTTTTAGGGTCCCTTTTCTTAGATGGATAGATAGGTGATCAAACATGTATAGTAAAATTATGGTAGATTTTTCATTCACCACTTTAATAGATATATTCAGATGTATGTTTAAATATTCGTAGTAGAATGTAGAAAAATGCCCCTCTGGGTATTTGTTTTGGCTTCTCTCTCTCACATGATTTATTTTCTGCTGTCCTAAGAGACACCTCAGTAGACAGGAAGGGAGGGGAGTCCAGCTGATCTTCCTTTTGCCTTAGGAGCCGCATGCACAAGGGGTGTGATGTTCTCAAAGGAGCAGCTCCGGACGCAGAGAATTCCAGGTTGTTATGCACCAAGCAAGCTCAAGGGCCCTGGAATACCAGAAAATCATTACTGGAATAGCAGTCTCACAATTTAAAACTAAGAAAAGAGAAAATGGCTGTCACACTAGTGGAAAGAAAATTCTTAAAATGAAAAAGTAATGAGAAAACTATGCCACCAGAATGTTAAAAAAAATATGTGAGGCTACAGTAATGAAATGAGTGCGATGTTGGCACTAGAGAACATCCATGGCACAGAATGTGCCCTGTGGAAGTGGGGCGGGGAGAAAGTAAGAGAGAGAGGAGAAGAAAAGAAAAAATTTTAAATTGCATTCATCCTCTGGGCCCAGAGTTGTTAGCAGTAATTATAATGTTTATATTTAATTTTTAAAAATTTATGTTGATACTTTTAAGAATTAAAATTTTACTACAAAGGACAAATACAAATATAAATTTTTGAAAGATTAGTAAAAAAGTCCTATGATCTATAATTTGAAATTTTTTTCTAAAAAATGTGATTTTTCTTTTTTTTAAGCTATCTACTATGAAAACTAGAAAGCAATAACAATCCAGAAGTAATGAGCACTGTTTGAGGTTTCTAATACTAATTTTTACTAAACCTACTAGGGCTCAATTGAAAAATGGCTGAATCCAAGACTGGGCAGGAGATGTACAAGACAAAACTGTGACATTTGTCCTGCAAAGAAGCTATCAGAGGGTACAGAGGTCATGTAAAAGGACACAGACGCAAATTTTCAGTGGTTGTCACTGGCCATAGAGAGGACAATATGAACACCAAAAGAATAATACCTACACAAAAATTTTAAAAACGTAATATATAAAAATACATGAATTCAATAAAAAAAGTGGAAGTTGCTAAATATTATTCTAAAAACAGAAATAATAACCAAACATTTAATACCTTGTCATTTCTGTACCACAGAGCTTATGAATGGAAGTTCTTCTTTATGGAATTAGTATAACCAACAAATACAAGAGAAATATCAAAATTAGAAAATTATCATTTTACAACCTCTAATGATACATGGGATGTAGGCAACTATTATAAATTGATGTATATTGCTCTATCACTTGCTCTGGCTCTTTTTCTTGCTCTATTTCTCCGTCTCTCCATTGCTTTCTCCACCACTCTTTCGCTCTGTCAACACTCTTTGTTTCTCTATTTCCTGTTGCTATCCATCCCTCTATGTTTTGCTATGTCTCCTGCCCTGTGGCCTTCTCTTCTATTTCTCTTTATCTCTCCTCTGTGTTACCCTCTCATTTCTATTTCTGTCTTATCTGTCCCTCAATATCTGCTTCCTTATTTCTCTACATATAACTATCTCTACTATTTTTTTCTAATTATCTATTTATATCTCTCATCTATTACATTTCATCTTCATTTCTCTACTTCTCTTTCCATTTATTCCCATGGTCACAATAACTACTTTAAATTCTTTGTTATTCCAACATCTGTGTCATTTCGGTATTCACATCTGTTAATTGGCTTTTCCATGTAGAGATGTTTCGAGATTTTCCTGGTTCTCCTTATAGTGAGTTATTTTTTATTGTAATGTGCACATTTTGAATATTATGTTATGAGGCTCTAGGCATTGTTTAAATACAGGGTCTGGCAGAAGTAATGCTCAGACTTAAGTTATGATTTTATTACAAAATCATAACCATACATGCTTATGATTTTACAATAAAAGATTCGGTATAGATTACCAGCTCATAAAAAAAGGGGTGTTATTTGTGCTGGATGCTGTATTATGGAAAATGTTAATTTTTATTTATTTATTTATTTATTTATTGTTAGCAGGCAATGACTCAGTTGGTGGGTAATTTCAATCAATGAAGTTTTCAGTCTTTGCAGTACTATTCATATCTGTCCTGTGTGTGTACCATCCAGTGACCTGCCACTAGTTCAGTTTGTAAAGCCTTTGATAGGCTGTTTAGGGTCATAATTTATCTATGTGCAGCTAGGGGGTGAACCCAGTTCAAATAACATTGTATAAGATTTTTTCTTAATTTTTCTCCTCTCTGTAATCTTCACAACATTTTCCAATTCACTCAGGTCTCCCATCTGGCCAGATAAAGTGGAACTTTAGCATACTTGCTTTGCTGTGTATTTCTTGCAACTGTGTCTTGCCTTTGGGGCCAAGCAATGAGAGGATAAAGAGAAGACAAAAAGCCACTAGGATTCTCTCTGTGCTCAGAGTCCTCAGATTTAGGGGTTAACTTGTGTCTGATGAGGAGAAAATTCTGAGATTTTCATCAAATTACAGTTGCCAGAAATTGATAGAAAGAGAAAGAACTGCAAGTCTGTTTATCGCTGCTGACCAGTTAACAAAAAATTCTTACATCCCTGTTTTGCCTGTTGGAATTTTGAATTATTTTCCACGTGACTATTTCTGCACATTATCTCAGCAAAGTACCGTCCAACTCCAGGAGGCTCCACTTGTTCACACGTGGGCTTTCCAGACTGCTGCCCCAGCTAATCCACGGGAGTGGACCCTTCTTCATGTGGACTTTGTCGTCCCAGAACAGCCTGCTTCATGACCCCCGGCTCCCCACCCCCGCACACCTTTGCATATAGCTCATGTAAATTCTTTTAGACTACCTCCTTCACCCCTTCCTCCTATTTGATAACAAAAATGGTTGCAAAATTCTGGACGACAGACGTGTTGTCTTTCCTATTTAGCCATGCTGCTGGTGGTTTAGACTCTATGCCCCAAGACTGGTTTTTTGGCTAGCATTTTTGACTCAATAAAACTTTACTTACAAAAAACTTTCAGCCATGGAAGTTAGACATTTTTTAGTTTAACATTTTCCATAAAGAACACAGGGCAAAATGTGCTCACTGCAAATTTTTCAGAACTGGAACTTACTCCTTGCAATGTGAATTCATACCTCCTCAGTCAAGAGGTGCAGTTTATTTCCCCATTTTTGAAAATGGGAGTTTGGGGTTCTGATTCTATACCTCAAGAGGCCTACCTCTCTTGGATTCTCACCATTGTCCTGAGAACAAGTCCAGGCTAGTCTGCTGGAGGCAGAAATACCATGTGGAACAGACATGATTCATTTGAGCCCAGGCCGTCTTGACTAGCCAGCCTCAAGCCACTCCATCAGTTGACCACACGTGAGTAAGCCCAGCCAGGATGAGCTGAGCCTGGCTGGGATCAACAGAACCACCAAGCTCACCCATGGGCTTGTGAGAATTTTTAATTGTTGTGGTTTTAAGCCACTATGTTTTGAGGTGTTTACTATACAGTATTATTGTGCAACAGTATAGATAGATAGATGATAGTTCATAATACATAAAGAGAAAAAGAAAGTTAAAAATATATACTGTAAAACATTATATAAAATAAAATTATACATATAAATAACTATATAAACACACAATTTATAATAATATGCATATATTATATAATACATAATAATGTGTAATATATAATAATATGTTGTTCTGGTCAGCTCACTATGATGGGAGAATGAGTCCAAGCTCACAAATGTAATTTTACTCTGTTGTTGTCTCCTGATGATACATGTCATGTATCAAGAGATCAGAATTATGGTGATGATAGAACTGTCAAAAACATTCCTGCCTTGGGGACAAGGTTATAGCATACAAACTATTGCTTATATTTTTATTTTAGCTGGCCATGAGATGTTACCTAGCAACAAACTGAGGAATAGTCTATCATGAGTCATTAGAATTTCCTATGATTTGATGACATCTAAGAAGGTGTCTCTCTATATTGTTTTGTGACCATGGTGAGGCAGGTCAATAGCATTTGTAACAAGCTTCATGAAGGCACAAACCTCTGCATTAAGAGCACATGGAGAAAGGCCTGGAATGGTAAGCATTTAAAATATAATTATAGGAAAACTTATCATGTGTGTTTTGGAAGATTCTTATAAAGGTGTCAGTAAAACTGAATAATATAGTATGTATTCTTTCCATAGATGATTAAAAGAAGCTGTGGGTGAACAGAATTTTCATACAGTCCATTTGGGTCAGGACATAGATAGGAACCAGTGACTCTTATGCAAATCATTACTCATCACATTGGACTAAAATAGGAGTTAAGAAGAGAGGAAGGCAGAGTAGGTGGACAAACGGAGCCCAGTACATGTTCCTGAGACCTGTGCTGATCTATAGCTCCTACATCTTCCCAGAAAGAAGCAGCATGTCCTGCTAGTGCTGTGGCAGGACTGGGCCAGGACAATTTCCAGGAAAGTTGAGCATAGTCCAGGAACCTCAACTGAAGCTTCACATCTTGCCTGCTTTCCCCACAGGCTTTGTGGCTGCCAGGTGCATGTGGTCTTTTAGAAACTGTCAGTTCAAACCCACTCCACATTTCCAAACTTTCTTTGCTAGTGAATGGTCCAGTCATAGGGCCCAGGTTGGGAGCCCAGCTCTCTGGGCAGCCAACAATGTAATCTAATAAACAATGTGCTGAGGGGAGATGGTCTTTCTCAAGGTGCAGCTGCCAAACAGGGCACTTTGGACAGTTTGACAGGAGACCTTGTAATTCTGTGAGGATATATTGCTTTGGTAAAGACAGCATCTATCTCGCACCCACCCTGAGCTGTTAGCTCAAGTCCAATCACTGCCACTTGCAGGATGTGTATCCTTGGGAAAATCACCGTAAATGGGAATAATAATGTTTACTCTGGATGTGTCATTGCCAGGGATTATGCCAAGTTGTTTGTTTCTTTAAATAAACACTATCTAAGTCAGTCTTAAGTACCATAATTCTTATAACAGTTTAATTCTTATACTGCTTCAAAGTAGTTAAAATCAACCACCTTTGAAAGATGAGATAATTGTAAGCTTAAAATGTTTCACCTGTTCAGGGTCATTTAAGAGGTAGGTAATGAAGTTGGATTCAAACTCAGTTCTCAAAAATTAAATAAACCCATTTAATATATACATATACAGTTTTTAAAAAAACTATTAAGTGTAAGGGCCCATGAAGAAAATTTCAGAAATACTGCAGAAATTCAGGTATAACCCTCACATGCCAGTAAGTGAAGAACACAGATATGCCTGAAGAGCATTCATTCACTTAATAGTGGTGAAACTCAAAAAGTAGTAGAAATTTCTTCTGGCACTTTTGAGTAAATGGTTGATCGCCTTCTATTAAAGATCAATTTTTTCAAGGTCATAACAGAAATTACTGATCCATTAAATGATAACAAACACCCTTTATTGAATGTCAAACATTGTACATATTTACCCCTTCCTTGCAAGCACAAAGTAGGCATTACTCACTTTCATTTTACAGATAAAACAGAGGCTCAGAGAGGTTAAGTGTCTTCCTGAGGTTGCCTAGCTAATAAAGAGCACACCAAGAATGTGCCCCAAGTCTGCCAGTCTCCAAAGGCTATACCCTAAGTAACCTGTTTGGTTGCTTGTGATACAGGGATTAACTTCTGTCCTCATTGGGCTGCTGCATTTCAATACGAAGTGTGGTGCTGTTACACTCCCCATTTGTTTTTAATTCTGTGCTTCCTGCTTTAAAGTACAGCGTTTAGTTACTTACACTAACTTCTCGCACCCCCTTCTGGCCATTGGAAGTATGTTATATATGTTTTATTCCCTTGTATTGGAGCCTCTGTAATTGGTGTCTATTAACAGTCAAGACAGCATAATGAATGAAAGGGCCCTGAAAAGTAAGGCAGGAAAGTGGTTTTTCCAATTGTGTTCTTAATGTTTTGTGGTTTTAGGTAAGTAACTCCTCTTTGCAAGGTCCCCATTTCTTCAGGCTCAAATGAGAGAATAGGGTGATATTTTGGTTTTTTCCAATTCTAAGGATTTGTGATTTTTGAATTAAACTGGTACTTCAGATATTGAAATAATAGGTGTAGCTAAGTTAAAAACGGCACCTTATCATTTTTACTATGATCCAACAATAATTTATGTTGCTTGCCTCCTCTCGATACTATTCTAGGAAAATTTGATTCTGGGTAGGTTTCTTGACAAAACACATTAATTCCTGGGAGTCTTGTGAGAACAGGTATAGTCCCTGATTTTGTTACCCACCCTGAACACTACATGAGGCCTTTACTCCAGAAAACTTATTTCAGGCCATTGTAAAGGCAATGCTCAAAATTCTCATCTAAGAAGAATGTGAACACAGCCTTGGAGAGAGCCCATGTGCACATACATGTGCGCGCACACACACATGCATGTACATACAGATACACGAAGAAAACGATCGTAGCTCTCAAAGGCTGAATTGATTTTTACAGATAATTGGTTCTGGTCCTGTCTAGAAATTAAAAAGACGACTCTTAGTAAATCTAAATATGCATACAAAGTAGAATTCTTTTGGGGATGTTTGGAATTTGTCATATGTCTGTACCACCACACCATGATTCAACTTTATTTTTTAATAATTTTTAAATGGTTTCATGTTTCATGGTTTTTAAAAATCAAAAGGATTATCAATAACATGCTTAATATGCCTGTCTCTGAAGGATGTGGTAGTTTATGGTTTGGGAAATGGTCTTGGCTAAAAACTAAGTTCGCAATGCCTGCTTTCATTTTCATATCACTAAGCTCTCCGAGAACTTGTATCATGCCTGAATCTAGGGTTCTTAAATGCACTAGCATCCTCATTTCAGGTTTGCTTCAATCATCTTGGAGAAGAACACTGCCACAAGGGTGAGGGCAATCCCAAGACCAGTGCACAATGCCCAGGGCCAGCTAGATTCGCTGGTAGCCAGTGTACATGGATTTTTCCTGAAGAAAAAAAATGGCACATTTTCCACAAACACTGAAGAAAATAAACAAATCCTCTTTGGTTACCCCGATCTTAGTTGACTAGTTGAAACCACTGTCCGCGATTAAAGGTTTATAGGTTGTAAAAAATTACATTTAAATGCTTAAATCAGAGATTTCAATGGGTTATCCTGAAAATGAGCACTGAGTGTCTCCTTGGTATATAGTTTCAATTTTTTTTGTTGTTTTGCTTGTATTTTTTACTTCAGTTCTCATATTTTTCTGTCAGTTTTCTCAGTGTTTGGCACATTATCATCACAAATCTGTGCCAATCATGTTACGTAGTTTTATATATTTGTTATTTATTTTATTCTTTTTTTTCTCTTTATTCCCTATTCCAGTTCCCCCATGAATGCTTAATTTAATGTGTACCAACCTATACATCTGCAAAAACTGTAGGGTACTGTCTGTGACTAACGTAACTTTGCATTTAAATAAATGGCTTACCATCCTGCCTATCCATGCCTGCACAAGTCTGTAGGCCGGCTTCATTCCTCCTCTCTGCTGCACATAGCTCCACAGCTTGTAGCCACTGTGCTGTATTCATCCATCCCCTAATGATGGGCACTTAAGCTGTTGCTCACTCCTGGCTGTCACCAGCAATGCTGTGACAGACACCTCAGAGGGTCTCTTCATGCCGAGTAAGCATTTCCTGGGGAATGTAATCCCAGACTTTCCAGACACAGGGAATACACACACATGTTTTTACTAAGTACTGCCAGAGCTATGCTATCCAAAATTTTAATTTTTAGCAATCTGATGGCTACCAAGCAGTACCTCATTGTTTTATGTGATTACTGGCACTGATCTGAGTATTAGGAAGGGGAGAGTGTCTTTGCATAGCTGGCACCCATTGAAATATCTCTAGAGACGTCCCTATTCATATCCTTTAGGTACAGCAAAAAGAAAAAAGTAGAGGGTTAAAGCGGGAGAGAGAGAGAGAGAGAGAGAGAGAGAGAGAGAGAGAGAGAGGCTGCCTGCCTGCCTGGGTTACTGCCTGGCCCTGCTATTTTTGACTGTGTGACCTTGAGTAAGTTTCTTCATATTCCTGTGCCTTAGCTCCCTCATCTGTGGAAAGGAAGAACAGCAACTACCTCATAGATGAAGTGAATTAATACATGCACAACACTTAGCAGAGTGTCTAGCAAATAACAAACATGTGACAAATTGTTAGTTATTATATTTACTATTAACAGTATTTATTACAGTAGTTATTAATATTATAAATATAAAATTATAAACAAGTAAATTAAAATTATAGTGCTATAGCAATTTTTATTATTAATTTCTTGTTGACTTGAATGTGTCCCTATGTTTTCTAGGTAGTTATCCTTTGTAAGTGTTGGCTGTTACTCATGGCAAATCTATCACCTAACTTTGTCTAAAGTAAAAAGTTTCTGTAATCAAATTTTTTGACCATATAATTTGAAATCCTGTTTAAGAAAACTTTTTCTTCATTAGTGTCACAAAAGCATCCTGTATTTTTTTTCTTATATTTATCAGATTTCCGTCCATGATGATCCTGGGATTACAATTTCTAGACTTCTCTGAACTAATCGATGACATGATTACACGGGCTCTCGTTCATTTGCTCAGTGAACTTGTGTATCAGGTCCCCGGAGTGCATCTACAATGCAGAGAAGGTTCAGCAAGTTTACTAGTTAGTGAGGAAAATGAAGGGCTAAATGACATCGTTTTTACACAAAATGAGTTAAGACAGCCCAATACATGAGGGCAGAGGAGTGAGTCAGTGGAGAGGGCTTTGTGGAGGAGGTGAGATCTGAGCTGTGCCTTGAAGGAAGGGGGAATTGAAGAGGCAAACAGGTGAGGGGAGAGCCTCCCAGGAGAGGGAAGTTGTAACAAGGTGAGCAGAGTGGAGCGGTGTGGTGGGAGGACAGGATAGGACAGTGAGGAGACAAGTCTGAAGGAAGCAGAAGACAAGTATTAGTGAAGACATGGAGGGTTTTGAAAGCTAAGCAGAGGCATGAGGATTTGATATGACATATGAGGGTGGACCCCCAAAACCTGGAATTTATTTATAAAAAATTGTATATTTATTCTTACATGTTTAAACTTCAGTCACCTTCAAAGTACTCTCCGTGTGATGCAATACACCTATTGAGATGCTTTCCCACTGCTCAAAACAGTTTTTGAACTCATTGATTTTGATGTCTTTTAGTGTTTCTGCCCTTTTTTTTTGTTTCACCTCTTCCACATTGGCAAAATGTTTCCCCTTGAGGACTTTTTTCATTCAGGAAACCAAACAAACAAAAAGTTGCTGAGGGTGACATCGAGTCAATTAGAGAGGGTAGGACACAGGGGTCATGCTGTTTTGGTCAAAAACTGCTGAACATTCAGCGCAGTTTGGGCTGGTGTGTTGTCATGCTACAAGTTATCCTGCTGTAAATCACCCACCATGAAATGGGCAAACGGTTTGAAAGACTCACCAAAAAAAAAAAAAAAAAAAATCACTGAAGCAGAATGCAGACGCTCACAACAACGCCAGCTGGCACGCCCATGCAGACGGGTTCCTGGAACACCCAGCTAGCAGGGGCAGCCTGTAGTACAAGGGGACCACCTTCCAGATGATAATTCTGGTTTTATTTTTGGTCCCCCCTCATACAATAGATAGTCATCATCAGTGAAAGAGAGAGGGATGGGTGGGGGAGACAAAAAGGGGTGGTGACATTTTGACATCAGTAAATGTAAAATGGTTTAAGGAGTGTAGGCAAGCTGGGATGAAGGGAAGTAGGGCTATCAGGGAGACAAGGAAAAAAAACGTCTTTCTTGGCAGGATGAGGACCACTCAGGGTTAAAGTGCAAGGTCTCATGACATTGTGAAGAAAGAAATCAAGGCAGATGTTTGTAATCTGGGAAATGAAGCAAAGAGTGGGGTCCCACGTCTCAGACCTAGGGTTGTGAAGATGGGGGAACCCTCTGTGGTGTGCCGTGGCGAGGCTTTGAGAAAAGTCATAGTAAATGTGGCCCCAGTGCACAGTAACTGACACTTAGCAAGAGCTTGACAAATGTTTAATGAATAAATGAACATGTGGACTTGGCACAATAATTGGACACTCCAGAGGAAACATTCTCTGGACAGCTAGAATACAAACGGAGAGATGGAGATTGATATTGTCCTGTCTCACCCCCGAATCTGGCACCCACCAGAAGAAGTGAGAAAGTAAGTAAAGGTGACACTGAAGGAACAATCAGAGAGGTAGGAAAACAAGGAAAATGAATATCTTGGAATCTGAGAGTTTGGAGAAGTTTGGTGCGATCATCAAATGCCACAGAAATTACTTGGTCACTAGGTTTTTGGAGAACAGCATACAAGGACAGAGTTTAATGATCTTCACTGATGTTGGGGGTGGGTATAGGGCATCAGCCGTGTGCAATGTACTATGGGTAAGGGGCTCCTGCAGTGGTTTTCTGTGGCATCAGGAACATCTGTTTAGCTGTAGCAGCAGACTCACCGTGGTGGGTGCAGGGACTAATCCAGCCTTGAAGACTGAGATGGCCTGAGTGTTGGACCTGAGATCATAACAAACTGGGAATTACCGTATTTTGCCATGTATAACGCACTTTTTCGCCCAAATTTGTGAGAAAAAAATAAGAATGTGCATTATACTTGGGTAATACTAATTCTAAAACTATATAAATGTTTTTAATTCTTTTATTTATGCTTATGAGTTAAAAAGTGTAACTCTAGAAATCAATAATAATATCTATATGCAAAATGATACTCTGGCACATGATAATCATTTTTTATATATAAAAAATTTTATACATAAAATTTCTTGTACCTTGTATCTGTTCTTGTGTTTTGTAATTGTTACATAAAATTTCTTATATCATAATATGTTAAAAAATAAATGCTAAAATTCCTAATACAAAAAACAAGTGCCTAAATATAAACAAAAATTTGCATTAAGAAATTAAAATGAGAGAATTTTTCCTTGAAAGTTTGGGCCCAAAATGTGGGTGCACATTATATATGGGGGTGCATTATATATGGCAAAATTTTGGAAACCAAGGTGAAAGTTTAGATATCCTCTGCAAAAACTTCAGCATACCTGGCCTTCCTTTCAATTTGCATAGCTTTAAGGGTTGTGTCTCGTTTACCTTTTACTATACTTGATCTTAGCCAAAAGGCCAAGAAGCGACTGATTACCTTCTAAACTGAAAAAGTCAACATGTGTTGCCATAAAACAATTTTTAAAAAGAATAGCTAATGAGTCACAAGCTATTAATATTTGGATGGACTATTAAGCTTATTCCAGCATTAATTTACTTGGCATTAATGAACAATTTACTGCACTCCTGCTGCGTGTGCCTGGTGGAGTGTGGCCTGTGAACAGCCAGTGTCCCTCAGCCTGGCACTGTGTGATGGATAATCAAGTAGGTGTGACAGGCAGGGGTCAAGGATGACAAGAACCACATGGCTCTTAATTCTCTAAGTCTGCTAAGAGACTACTGGTCATCATCTTCTCCCGGCAGCTACTAAATGTTCCATTCAGTTGAGGCTACCTCATGCTGTGAAGACAGGAGCTACACTACCATGTAGGGAAACTCTGTGATCAGCTCATCTCCAAATTCTAGCACAGAATGTTTTATGTTTTTTGTTGAGTTTCAAGTAAAAACCAGAAGGCAGCTTAGACTCCTTTGAAAAAAACAGTGGAGTCCTAGCGAGACAAATTAGTCCACTTCTAAGGCTTCGAGGTGTTCAGCCATGTGATTTGTGTGGAATAAAGCACTGAGCTCCAGTCATCTTTAAGGTCATTGAGTTATCATTACTTTTCAGTTCCCAAAGACTTTTTTTTTAATAGGCCATCAGAATGGGCCATGGGGTCATGTTGGAATTTTCCTAATAGCCTGATTATAGGTTTCTTCAGAGGGCTTCCATTTATGGACCTGCAGGTTCTCCCTGGGAGCTTATGACAGGATAGATGTGGTGTTCTGGCTCACTCAAAAGTTGTCCCAGCTTCATTAGAAAGAGCAGACCATGGTGGAAGCAATGTGACTACATGGTTCATGGAGCTTTTCCCATCCCAGGGCCCTAGCTGAGATAGTGTTAAAAATTCAAATTGCCAGAGGGCTTTGCTTTGTTATATATACACTTCACGTGGTATTGGTAGGAATGACAGAAAGGTATATGTTTCATAAAAACCACAGGCTTTTTAAAAAGCTGATTCTTTGAAGGTCTTTTAAACTATTTGAAGGTCCAAATGCCACTGGGTTTGTAAGAGAAATCTTAAAATGGAGGAGGCTTGGATAGAGCTTCCTGGGTTATAGCTCTTTGGAGTAAAGTGTGTCTACAAACCTGCCAATATATGACCAGGTGATGTGCCTTCAGTAGTTTGGTTGTCTGAGAACCCGAATTAGACTAACTGAGAAACGGAAGTAGAAGGAACCTAACCACATTCTTTCAAACTACTCACACGTCCCTTAAAATAACTGAAATGAAAAAAAATGTTCACTCCATATTTATACACATTTCTGGAGAATATCACTATCCCACCCTGATCCCCTTATCCTCTTACTATTGCACTGTTTTGGAAAATCTAGGATCTTGAAAATTCCTGAAACAAATAATCTGATTAATTTTATTAGGTGTTAAGTTTTTTTTCAAAGGCTATACACCAGAACAAAATGGCTAATTAAAAACATGTCATTTTGGAAGAACTTGTTAAATTCATCTAGGGATTGAGCTAAACTTATCTAATGAGCTATGTATTGCCAAACTGTACACTTTGAGAGCTGCTGTGAGGAGAAACGTGAGATGAATTTCAGAGGAACAGCTCCAGGAGATAGGGCAATTATCTTTGCCAAACATTAGGTGCATTTTATTGTAAGAACTACTTTTTCAGTCTCAGCTTTTAACCTCTTATGCCTACTCTCAATGTCAGGAATGACTTTCTACTCTAAATTTTACAAGGTTGCATATTATTTGCTGAATTATCAGTTATACTGCTAGGTAGTACATGTTATTTTCTGGCACTAAGCTAGCATTCATGAGGATCTGGCTTCCCTATAAATTAGCTCCTGGAAAAATCTTGGGTCAATAATATGTAGCTACTTCAAAGTCAGTAATCAATCTACCAGGGAAGTCAAACCATGAATCAAAAATACATACCAAAATGAAAGTCTAATAATGCACATTGTTGATCAGTTTCCACTGTGTACAGAATTATCTTGGCAGAAAAGAGTCTAAATCAAATGGAAGTTTTTTGTTTTAAGAATAAATAATGGTCCATAAACAATGGTCCAGTGAATTGACTTCTATTCTACCTGATCTATTTTTCTTTTTATGTACCTACAAACATAAACATGTCAGAAAGAAAAGTGACCAAAAAAATGAGGCTGGTGTAAGAAACTATTGATTATGGAGGTCATCAGATTTTCTGTGATACAGACTGGGGGCCACAGCTGGCACCTCTGCAGGGCCTCATCTGCAGCGGTTATTTATGCTGTAGTGATTGCCAGGCAGCAGGGACCACCGAGTGACCAGCAATGACTGGAATGGAGGGGCTGGGGGATGGGAGGGGGACTGTGGAGCGCAACCCAGAGGTACAAGCAGATTTCTGCACAAATAACAATGCCAACATAAACTGTTTGAAGCAGTGCATCTGACTGAGACCAGCTTTCCAAAACAAATGACTCATCAGAAGGAACTGGGGTATTTGCTGGAGCTGACCAAAGGTTTATTTGGAATGACACAGCACTGAAAACATTATCATTACAGATGATCTGTGGATACAGCATACATCACCTATCTTATTATAGGACAATCTGTGAAGATGAGTTGCATAAATATAAGGAGGTGGAAATATAGAGGAGCTTTTTTAAAGTGTTCTTTTGGGGTGGGTTTATAAGCCCCATTGTCTAGCCAATCTCCAAAAGGCAGAAGTTAAGAAGTTAGTTGCTCATCCCAACTAGGCTGCCTCCAGCCATAGCAGCCGGGCAGCTAGAGAATCAGGCTACTTTTCCAAAGGGGCAGCAGCTTTGACATGCTATTTGTCATCGCATCTTGAAAAATGCACATCACGAACACAGATACTGTCGACTGTTTTGGCAATGAGATGGTTGGTTTTGCTCTGAGGCAAAACGGCAACTGTAATGCCAGACAGAATAAGAGCAATGCATGTATCAGTGACACTTGAGAGGCAAAGAGCTACAATGGAAAGGAAAGAAAGCAACTATGTATATGTCATTTTGTGCATACACATAGATCCAGGACTGATGGGAACTAGCTCATGTGACGGTGTGTCCATTTATATACAGATAGAGATAGGGAGTGTGTTGGAAAAGAACACTGAAAACTTCTGCAGCAGTTTAGTTTTAAACATGGTAAACCTGAAAGGGCAAGAAAGAGAGAGCATGTGCTCACACCTGTGTGGGGAATCAGATAATCTCAGACTACAGGATAATTCATCAGGTCTTCTGCAGGGCAGCCACTCAGTATCACACACTTGGTACAGAGAAATTCAGGTTCTGGTCTGGAGAAAGCTACTTTAGAACTGGTGGGAGGGGATCAAGTACAAGAGTCTCCCCAGCTTGGACAGAGCACAAGCAAACCTGTTCTCAATAACAGGAGAAACCGTGAGGACTTTCTCCTTAATTTACTTTTTATCTTACACGTCTTTGCACACATGTTCCATTGATACAGCCTTCCAAGCTTTATCTGGCATCAGTCTGTAAATCTTTAAGAGTATAATAGCAAAAATTAACTCTTTAGGTTTTCATGAAGATTTAAAAACCCAATAAGCAGGCTCCTTTTACAGTCCTTTTGGCCCTAATCCAGACGCCGGGTGAAGTTCTCGGGAAAGAGGCCTTTGTAGGTGGCCAGGTCTCTGTACTGGACCCAGTCTGATTCCTTCACTCCTACCAGCCAGCCTGCGTCCTGCAAGACAAACACAGGGCTGTCAAGGTCCAGCTAGTGGAAAAATCGGCACTGCCAACAATTAATGAATAACCTGTTGAATCTAGGCTGACCAGACGTACCATTTTAAATGGGACAGAAACCAATGGTACTGTCCTGCTTCAAACGGCATGTCTGGTCAGCCTAATTTAATTAGTGTTGTGGTTCTGCACCAGGATGTTGTTACATTGTGTGTAAACTGTTGTGCTAAGGTCAATGGGAAGGTGACCTGAAGCTTAATATTAATGTTTTAATTTTGCATAAAATATAGTTAGTTGATGCTAAGTGGATTATGACAGAAGTTCTTAAGAAAGAGAAAAGAATTAGAATTACAGCCAGTACAAAGACAGAAACACCATGTGAAAGCACGTTACACACAGGAACATCTCCTGTCCCGTGGGTCACAGTGAATAAAAGGCTTGGGGAACCCTGGATGGGAATACAGTGCTGACAAGGCCATGGAAGGTTTCGTGTTTTATCCTGAACCACTTGCTTATAAGAAAGAACTCTGCCCCGCTGCCAACATTATGGAACCCAATTAAACCACCATATACAAGGCTTATCAAATAATAGCAGCTAGGTATGTGTTACCTGACGTTACTTTTGTGTTTGTTGTTGCTATTACAATATCTAATTTTTCAAGTTCATATAAAGTACAAAGCAGTTTGTTGTCATGACATTCTTGTTGGAAACATTCATATATTCTTTATAAATTGTTCCTCATAAACTATCTTGTAGAAGTGTCATCATAGAAATGCAGATGTTTTGTCAAAGAAAGGTTAAAGAACCCATCCACGTGTGTCATACAGCATAGGAGATGATATGCAAAACATAAATGGAGGCTGCCATCTGCCCTTGGCCTACAGAAGATAAGCAGAGTCTGTATGGAAAAAGCTGAGTTGAAGGAACAATATCTAACATACAGACTGTACGAAGCAAAACTAGTGGGAAACGACTATCTTTATTATGTTAACCAATACACATAAGAGATCCCACTTAAGATGAGGAATGGCCAGGTGTAATCTGAACCAATTCCCAATAAAGTTCAAGAGCATCAGATAAAATGAGGCATCAAAAATTAAATAAAGAAGCTGAATATATTCTCTTTTGATATAATCTGAGGCTATAAATTGATGCACCCATATATATAAGAAATATATGCATTTAGACAGACCAATTTCTGAAGGCAGGAAAAAAAACACTGAGAAAAAAGATGACTCAATAAAAATAACTGATAATACCCTAGGTGATGAGGAAACGTGTCCTCTTTAAAATTTTGCTGTTACACACATGAAGGACAAAGTTATATTAAAGTAAAAGGTGATAGCTAAGTATTTTCTAAACACCCAATAAGCATATAAAGGACTACATTTTCCCCATAAGTGTCTATATTTTATATCTGACTATATTTATAAAGAGTGAAAAATCTTATGGTGCCAGGTAGTCATGTATTTCACAATTGTTTCAGTACGAAAAAAAGTAAAGGCCTAACAAATCCATAATCAAGATATATTTCAACACAAATATTGTGAAATACAATTTATATAGTAAAGTGAGGAATATTAGCCAATATCAATTTTTAGCTGAAGCAAATATAAAAAATTAAATTTTAACTGTTTAAAATATGTGGTAGAATAAAGATTTCCAGTTTTGGTAATGGCAAAAATAACTGGTATTAGACAAATGCTTCTGCACAGAACAATTTTTAACACTAGAATGAATATATATTTATATAGCTAATAAATACGTGTATAGATATATACAACTATTTATGTATACAAATCTATAATAGGGTTTATAAATAATGGTGTTGTACATATATAACAGCTGTTTGAAGGCACTGGCAGTGACCAAAAGTAGGCCAAAGTTGGAGAATATTTAACTCTTGGAAGTCAGTCACTGCACTGGGTGAGATCGGTGCTCGTACAGTTTTCCCTTGCAGGATTCTTCTCAGTCTGTGTGATACAGGGCATTCAGAGGAGAGAGTTGAGGGCTGCCAGAGAAGCTATACTTTTATGGGGGTTATCTTGAAAAGGAGAAAATTACAGAGAAAGTCCACAAATATGCAGAGAAGCTTCCCTGAAATCCTGAGGTGCCCTCAAGCTGTGAATGCAGAAAGGGTACTCCAAGGAGCCTGAGGAAAGCAATAGCAAGAAGGGTGGAAAAGATGAGAGATTCAAGCACTGTCAATAGAGGGGAGGCAGTGTTTAGAGTTCAAGTGCCACCAAGCTAGGAGACTTGATAAACTGCTTAGGGTTTCTATTGAAATCCCAGATAAGCCATGTCTTAGAGGTAGAGACAGTGTCTCAGGATTAAGAATTTATTATCCTAAGAGTAAGGCAAAATTGAGAAAGACCCACCTTCACAAAGTATAACATTTTTTTTCATAAATTCAAGGTAATTATCCAATAGTTTGAATGCTTGCTAGAAGAAATAATCTTCAGAGATAGAAAATAGCAGTCAGAGTCTACAATGTCCAGTATCAATTAAAAATTTTTTCTAGATGCCAGAAAAAAATGAAAATATGACCCAATGATAAAAAGCTAGAAATAGAAATGTGTTATAAGATGGCCTAGCTTTTGGAATTAGCAGTAAGAAATTTAAAGCAGTTATTATAAATATGTTCATGTGCTTAAATAATAGTAATAATGAGAATAGATGGGAAATCTCAGCAAAGAAAAGCAAACTAGATAAAAGAACAACATAGAAGTTACACAACTGTGTAAATAATATCCTAAATGAAAAGTCACAGGATAAGCTTAACAACAAATTCAAAGTACCAAAAGAGAGGGTCAGTATATTTAAAGAAAGATCAGAAAAATTATTCAACCTGAATACCAGACAGAAATAAAGACCGAACAAAAAAAGAATGACCTTAGAAATCAGGGAGTCCAACAAATATATAATTGGAGACAGAAAAAGAGAAGAAAGAGAAAAAAAAGAAAAAAATAGTTTAAAGTCTTTCAAATTCAGTAAAAAAAACATCAGGATAAGAGTCTAAGGAGCTCAGTTAACATCAAACATGAAAACTATGAAAAAATAAGACCTAAGCACACTACAATTGAAATAAGTTCTTAAAATCAGTCAGGGAAAAAGTCACAGTACATGGTGTGTTTATATTAGGAATTAACTATCATATAAACAGTAGAGCAGCGGTTCTCAGCCTGTGGGTCACGACCCCTTTGGGGGTCAAACGACCCTGTCACAGGGGTCGCCTAAGACCATCGGAAAACACGTATCAGATATTTACATTACGATTCATAACAGTAGCAAAATCACAGTTATGAAGTAGCAATGAAAATAATGTTATGGGGGTCACCACAACATGAAGAACTGTATTAAAGGGTCACGACATTAGGAAGGTTGAGAACCACTGCAGTAGAGACTAGAAAACAATGGAACAATATTTTTAAAGAGGTGAAAGAAAAGAGTCACCTCAGAATTCTTTCTATAGGGAAAACATATTTTAAATAAAGATGAATAAAATTTTCAGTTAAACAAAAGCTGAGAGGAATTACTGCCTGAAGATTAGCACTACTGGAATTGGTCAAGGCTTTTTTCCTCTTAAATCCTTTTAAAGATAACTTATGGTTAATGCAAAAAAAAAAGTTTATGTTTTATGTGTTTTGTAGGTTTATATTTTACATGTATTTTATGTTTAAAGAAAATTTTTTGAGATAACCAGATACTTTTTACCTGACATTGGTAATTTGTGTTTTGTAACTTTTTTCTTGTATTTCAAGGATTTTTCACAATTTTATTAATCTCTTAAAAAAACTAACATTTGGCTTCATTAATTTTTTTCTACTGTGTATCTTTTTCTTGCATTCATTTTTGAATTCATGTTCATTATTTCCTTTCATCTATGTAGTTTGGATTTCATTTGGTCTCTTTATCTTCTTAGCCTAAAAATTTAAAAATTAATGATCACTATGAAATATTGTTTAACTCACACTGTGCTTTCTTTGATTACTGAATTACTTAAAAATGTGCTTTTAAAATTTTTAAATATTTGGGGCTTTTAAAGATATGTTATTATTATTAATTTCTAATTTAATTTTATTGTGGTAGAGACTTTTTTGTTTACTTGACCCAGCCCCTGATCTATCTTGGTGAAAGAATGAGTAAAACAGGGACATGTAAGCCTTAACCTCAAAAGTAGTGACTTTACTATTTGGGGAAAGGACTTATAAATCTCTGAGGATGTTATAGAAGTTATACCTCTTCCCTCCAGAAAAACATGTTAATAGGTATATTTTGTGTACCATTTCAGAAGGTCACAAATCTTATGAACAAAAGCAAAATGGAGTTCTCAGTTCCTTAACATCAGATCACTATGCTTAGAGGTGATTTTTTTTCTAGATGTGATTTTTTAAAAAAAGAATCTTTAAAAATTGAAATATGATTTAAATACTATGCAATGCAGATTGTTAATTGTAGTTTTCAGTGAGTTCTGACAAAGGCATACACATGTGTAACCCCTATCCCTATCAAAATGTGAAACATTTCCAACCTCCAGACATTCCCTCATGTTCTTTCCTAGTCAGTCTCCAAACTCCCAGAAGCAACTACTTCTGAAGGGGGATTTTTAGTGCACATAGACAGTGTCTGCATTTCCTGAAGACTGGTGTTTCAGAAAGTGGACATATAATAAGAAATGATCATCTATTTGTATAAAAAAGAAACAATATAATAGTATCCCAAAAGAGGTATCCTAAAAACCTGCAATTTGTGATGTGCTATGGTCATGAGCCCTAATGCCATTTTCAGAGCTGCTTTGTAGCATCTCAGAAAATGAAAACATCTTCAGTAAGTCACTGTATTTGACTGATTTTCAGGAAAAAGCAAATACAGCCTGCAGTATATTGCAATCTCATACTTTACCTGGTCAGCTTCAGAATCTGAGGGAACCACCAACACCACATCACCTCTTTGTAAGGTAAGTTCATCAGTATTTGCTGCCTCAAAATCATGAAGTGCTTCCACCTGCAAAAGATCATAAAAGAACTGATTAATGTTAGAAAGAAAAAAAAAACAAAACAACAGAGGTAAAATCAGTCTCCTAGTTAGATGGATCTGCAGGAACTCAGCAGGATCAAAAAGATGATGTATCACACACCCCAGTGGAGACGAAGGCCCACGAAGACAACAAGGAAATCCTGTCCGTTTACTTAAAACAACTAATTCTTACAAAATGATCCCGACACCACTTGGATGTATATTTAGTAATGCAATACCTTCTGCTAGAGCTGAAATGTTATACATTAATTAAAATTTAATTCATCATGTTTTTGTTAGTGACTTGCATTTTATTATCACTGATGCTTCATTTATGATTTTCTAACCCGAACTAAAAATGCCTAGTGGAACATTTCTCTGACTGCAGCACCTGTCAAATAATTAATAATTGGGAAAACCACCACTGGTATGTTATAATGGAATCACTATTTAAACCCTTTGTTCAATCTCTTTGTAAATAAACTCTTTCTTTTCCTATCCTACCTTTTAAACATGGTAATGTTTATTTTATTTCCCTTTTTGAAAGATTGCTTTAAAATTTGATTATAAATAGGCTTACCAGGTGTCCTGTTTTAAACAGGACAGAAAACAATGGTACTGTCCCATTTCAAACGTTACATATGGTCAGCCTAGTCTAACTGGGTCGAATTTAAGGTGTCAGTGGGTTGACCATACGTACTGCGTGAAACGGGACAGTATGTAATGTTTTCTTCTGTCTCATTTCAAATGATATGTGTGGTCAGCCCAATCAGAAAATTTCTAAAAAGTAAAAAGAATAGTAAAATGAACCTCCATTATGCAGATTGAATAACCTGTAGTCACAACCCAGGTTTATTTCTCCCATGTTCCTCCCCTCAAGCTCACCACAATCAGCTTTTAAAATGTGTTTTTTGCATGCAGAATCATAAAATGTCAGAGCTGGAAATGACTATCTTTTTCCCAAATTCATTTTTCTGATAAGAAAACTGAAGCCCCGAGAGAGGGGTTGAGTGGTGTCCCTTAGTGCACAGTGCAGTCGGTGAGGGAGCCAGGGAGCCCAGCCAGGCCTGGTCTTGATGGCACACTGCATCTAAGTTCTTGTATGGGAATTAACACAAAGCACAACGGGGCACATGCCCTCACCAGCCACATGTTTAACTTCATGCACAGATCCACTGCATGCACGGTGTCCCCATTTGAGGTAGCAAGGTAGCAGTTACTTTTTAATGAGAGAAGAAAAAGGTAATGACTATTACTATTCAGTCCCATCCCAACACACACACACACACACACACATTTTTTAAAAGAAAATAAGCTGAATTTTGAAGTGTAAATTAAATTATGGAACCTAAAATTCCCAACAATATTCTATTAGGGAAGATTAGCTGCCTTTAACAGTTGATTTAAGCCTGTGATTTTAGGTATTTACTGTTTCTGTTTGATTGTTTTTGTAAGGACCCTTTGGTTTACGAAGGCTTTAAGTAGCCACTGATGGCTTCTCTGGGCAAAACCTTCTGCCCATGAATTTATTTTTCTTCTTTTTTCATACAAGCCAATTAATGTATTTATTTACTTTTAAAATGTTTATTGGCTCCCTACTCTGGGTCATGCACTGTAACAAGGCACCAGAGTTGAGTGGCTGGTTTTTATTTTCTGCCCTCTGGAGGTGTCTAATCCAGGCTGCAGCAGATGAGGCTAGAGGGCTCTGTGGAAAGCACGGGAGGGCATCTGGGTGGGAGCCATTAACCCATTCACTACCAAGAGGCATACTGTTTTATTATCTTTTGCTAAAATATGGAAAAACATCATGGAAATCCTGCCATGTTACAATGTGATGTTGGGATGGAGGGGAAGGCAGTACAGAGAAAGAGTATGTATTGGAAAAAGTAAAAGTAAAAATCAGAAAACCAAAGGTTTGAGCAAAAAGGCCTCACAGTAAAGGAAGGACAGATGACAATCAGATTTAAAAGAATTAGAAGTGTTAAGACCTTGTAGAGAAAGCCTGGAGGCACTTCCTGAGAGGCCTGGCTTGCAGATGGAGCAGGGGGTGCTGGCTGGGAGTCCTCAGTGGCCTTCTGCTCCGTGGCCAGCTCTGGAGTCTCACTGGTGGGGCCTGGAGCAGCCACGTCTCCGGTTGCCTCCTTGGGTTCTGCACCCATGGTTATGTCGTGTTCTCCCTCTCCTTCATTGTTGGAGGCAGGCTCTATGACCACAGAAGGAATGACTTTCTCCTGGGGGAAGAAAAATTTGGTGGTGCTGGACACATGTGGGAGATAAGACGTCTGCATCCTCGCTATGGTTCCCACTGTCCCCACCTACCTCATTCAACTAAATGCCTGTTATTCCCCAAACCTGGCTCAGGCTTTCTGGCCCTTGGGCTTTTCACCTCGCAGGATCTTTCTCCTGACGCAGACTCTATCTCTCCTGAGACAGACAATTTAGCGGGATTAATTTCTGGATCCTTGAACAGTCACCCAGTTTGGTAAACATGCAGTTTCGGCATAAACTGGGAAGGGGGATGGGAGGCTGCAGGGAAGGAGGGTGAGTCATGATGTGGGGGAGGAGACAGTCCTGAAAGGGAATGCTTTAGTATTCCAAGCACGGACCATTCTTCTCCCACTGAACGTTAACACTCACTTGAAGCTGACATTTAACCTCCTGTGATTGCTTTTCTTTCAGAATCCCATGGGATTCCAGAAGAGCCTGAAGCCATATTGCTGGCAAAGTTGTGGCCTGTGTTTGTAGATAATCTACCTGTCATTGTTGATTATTATTAAACTGCAGTCACAGTTTAATAGATTAGAATTTCCACCAACCACTCCAAGTACTCTGCTGTCTGTAAAAGCAGAACCAGAGGAACAAGACCCCCCTTTTATGTTTTAACAAAGATGAACAAGAAGGGGAATTTCACTCGTATAATGGAAGTCTGGAAATGTTTATTGTTTATCAGATCAAGTTCTATATTCCCTCAGACATTAGTGGATATAGCACTTCTATTCTTCAATTTGGAGAAAATAATACACTCTTTCAATAAGCATAACAATATACACAAAGTACTCTTTACATTGTGACAAGAAAATGTCACAAAAAATAGAATAGTGGAATGAAAGGGATAATTCAGTTTTAAACTTTGAGTAACCATGGATAAATTTTTGGAAATATGAGTAAAATAATGAGAAAAATGGAAAGCATAACATTATGCCCATTCTTCATTGTTATCTTCTAGAATCTAGACTATAGAGGAACCAAACACGGGGTTTAGAAGAGCTTTCCTTCCTTTGGCAACTGAATCTGAGACCCCCATGGTCATGGAATAGACAGATGTGTTGCCTTTGAATGCTTTTCTGAAGATGTGAAATCTGGGGTAAAGTCTTCATGTACGTAGTTAATGACCCATTTTCCTTTTGAAAGGAAAATAGAGATGGGTTTTTGGTGAAAGGAGTCTAGTTTGGGGTGAATTTGGGGCACTCTAAAAACCACAAAATAGTAATCATAGTAACATGATTTAACAACTAATACTGGGTTTTTCAGCACATGTCTAGTGCTGGACTAAGCACTTACAGCTATTTTCTCACTTAATCTATACAACAACCCTGTCGTTCTGTCATATTGCCTTTTGCCTCCCTCTAGTCTCATCCTTTACATCATCTGTGCTTCATTCCTTTGCTCCATCACTTTACTGCACAGTTTCTTTTCCCCTATTTGTGCTTAAGCCCAGTCTGCCATAGCACTGGGGTTTGTGTGGAACCCCACAATGCTGACATTGAGAGAATGCTGTGACCATTCTTTCTGAGAATCTAATTTTTCTCTTTTTAGTGGAGCAGGATACCACAGAATGGCTATAAACCTTTTCTGCACCCAAAAGAGCTGTCACCATTAACCAGTAGAGCCTTCCAACTGGTGTCCTCCCCCTAGAACCTCTATTTCACTAGGACTTACCTGAGGTGCTGCTGCTTCTGTTTCTTCTGGTTGAGATCTGTCACTATCTATGACCTCTGTGGTGCCAGTATCAATCTTGGCCTCCTCTAAACTTGCTCCTTCTCCAGTAGGAAGAGCTGCCTTCTCTGTCTCTGCTACCTCCACTGGGGCCCCCTCCACTGCAGACACCAACGTCCCAATAGTCTCATTAGCATCAGGGCCAGGTATGATCTGAAAATCAGAAAACAAACAGTTTATGTCTATATCTCCATGGGCCTCAGGAAGAGTCAGTCAGACTCAGCCCTCTCCCTTCTCTCCCCTGTACTGAGGTGCCTCAGATTTTGAAGCTTTCTTTGTCATATACTGAGGTCCAGGATTCAGGTTTAGAAGTTGTCGTCTGTTCACCAAAACTCTGACTTTTCTTCTTCCTGGGCACCCAACAATGCTACTTTCCTCACTTTTCTCTGCAGTTGGGTGCAGCAAGTGGAATCTGAATGGAAGTGATATATGCCATTCCTGAGACATTGTTTTTGAGGTATGAGTGGTCCTCTCCACAAGCTATTTCTGTTTTTGTTACCTGAAAGCAGATGATAGCAAGATTCCAGAGGGCCCCTGTGTCACAAAATAGAAGGAACCTGGCCCCAAAACCTGGGTCATGGAAGAAAGTTACATAAGAAAAATCTCATTACAATGTAAAGTCAGAATATTTTTTAAAAATTGCATTTCAGTATAAACTTTAAAATCTTCATGGGGAAGGCCCCAGAAGCTAAATCATATTCATGGGGGAAAAAATAGGGAGTTTTCTCATGAGACTTCTTAGGAACAAAAAAGAAATCATTTTAATTATCAAATACAAATTATAATAAAGAATCAAATCAGATTTGGGTCCTTTACTGGGAGTAGTGAAATAGAAAAAAGAAAAAAAAAAAAAAGGAAAATTTGTTTCTAAGTGTAGCCACAGTTGGAGTTCCCTGATGGTGTAGTGGCTTAAGGCTTCGGCGCTGGCGCTGTCAGCACTGCGGCCTGGGTTCGATTCCCAGTCAGGGAGCTACCCACATACAAAAAAGAAAAAAAAAAAGTTTAGCCACAGTCAAAAGAAAAGCTTTAAATAGTATTTAAAAATGACAATCATGAAACGAAGAAAGTACAATCTGAAGTTTTGGTTTTGAACTAATTAGTTATGGAGTCCAAGTCTTTAACAAGATTCTAAGCTTGGTGGATCTGATTTGCAAGGTTCAAATCAGAAAGGGGGAGGAAGAAGGAGAATATTAGATTAATCTTATATGTTATTTATATAATATATTATACCAGGGTACATATTTCAAAAATTGATCTTGTTATCTGATATGATTAGCATTAGACATTCCTTTCCTTTGTCAAATAAGTTCTTCCCAGTTTGTCCTGTTAAGTTAGGAAAGTTCTAATGTTGCAGTTATTAACTGTCAAACTCAGAACACTGAGGAGGGAGATGGAGCATGCCTGCAGGGTGAGTACCAGAAATGGGAGATGGAAAATATAAAGCACACACCTACAGCTCATAACAAGATAATTTAAAAAACCTTTCCTCTTACTCAAATGTACAGGCAATAGGTTAAGTAAGAATAACCTGTTGCAGGATTCGTTTTTCTATATCATAGTAATTTTACTTTGGGGATGAAAAATAATATTAACAGCCATACTATTTGTTAAATGGCCAAGAATTACTCATATTCTTAGACATTTACTTTCCTCTCTTATGGGAATCTTTTATTATGAGAATTTGGCTCTCCAAAGTATGCAGTGATTCAAAATGTAGTCACTAGCCATGACATAGCACTTACTTCTTTTTCCTACAATGTCATTAAAGTACCTCAGTTCAGAAAAGTAATCCTTTCACCTGAATTATAACATACTTATTTAAAGTGAATTATAAACGTTGATAATTATTGAGATGGGGTAACAGATACATGGGGACTTACATTTTAATTAATGACTGAAATTTTCAATTAAAAAATTTATTTAAAAATTTAATAGAACTGCATGTCTTGTTTTAAATAAATATTGAGCTTCTTATGGATGTTACTGTTGCTGTTGTCTAAACAGTAATATTAAGTACCTAAATTAGGAGGGTATCTTAAGCCCAAGAAGAACATTGAACAAGTGCTTATAGCTTTATTGTTGGAGAAATAAACAAGCTTTCTCAAGGATCTTAAAAACCTAGTAAAGTTTCTTCCATATCAGAAACTATGCATAAAGATGATGTGCATCCAATGGATGTATGGACTAAAATGTAGAAAGCAAGTTGTGTTGTCATAATTCTAGGTTATTTATGCTTTCCACCTGTCTGGAAAATCATATGTATGGATTAAACTCGTTTCAACAGCTTTAAACTAGACAGAGTCTATATACATGCAGAGGGTATGAAAAAACAGACCAACGAATACCACTACATGCGCATATATACACATACATATTGCTACAGATAAAAAAGCAGCCATTATGTTATTTGATAGGCTACTCCCTTAAGTAATTATTAAATCCTTCCACATATGTATATGTTTCAAGCACATACCACTACTAGCTGGGTCTTACTCTCAATTGAATTGATATAACTCCGAAAGAGAATATATTTCTGTAAAGTATTCTCCAAGGTAATTTTTAAAAACTTCATACAAATATGAGAATTTCAATAATGAGCCCCTGGCTTATCTCTAGTACACAATCTACCTATCAATTTTATTGTATCAGATTTTACTACTGCAAGATATATATGTTACCACCCTTTCTGTCCCAAATGATGTCAACAGGCATCGTTGGCTAGATCTGATTTAGACTCCACAGCTGTGATGCCCGCCACCAGCAGGGGGAGGCCAAGTGCTCCGTCTGTCTGCACTCTGACTTCCCCTGACCTCACAGGAGCAAATTGCAGGTCAGCAATTTACCTCGTATCTGACACACACACACACACACACACACACACACACACACACACACACAGTCTATGGGAAATTGTTGATAAGAATGATGGCAAATAAAATCGCCAAAATATTGAAATTAACAATGCTGATAGTGAGGGTGCCGAGGAAACAACTGACTGCAGAGAGGAAAAGGCCAACAATTTGAATGATCTACTTGGAGAAGGGAAGAAATGAACATTCCTCCATCCTTCTCTGAGTCCATTAGTAATGAATTCCTATTTCTCTAGCCAAAAGCAACTATTTGATTTTATAGGACCTAAGAACATTACAGAAAGCAAGGATTGCCCACTGCCTAGATGCCCTCATATCTTTCTGCCTCTGGCATTGCTCTGATCATCAGGGGTGCCCAAATTCTCCCTTTATGTCTGGAATCTGCTGCACCAGTTTTTGCTCTTACCAAAGTATTTCCACTGCATATTTACTGACTGCAATAACAGAACAAGATAAAAATATAGTGAAAACAGGGATCCATTTGCTCAGATTAGATGTTACCTCTAGATAAATTCAAGGGAAGATTGAAAAGGTTTCCAATAATCGGGTTATCCCTTTTATTATTTTTATGCATTCCAAGTTGTTAGCTATTTGTGGATTTAGAAAAGGAAAACATTTTCTAGACTCTGCTTGCTACCCTAGATATTATACTGGCTAGGAAAAAAACACACAATTATTGACTGTTATTTGTTTTTTCTTGTTTTTTTTTTCTTCCTTTTAAGTATTATCCAGAGAGACCAGAGAGCTGAAACTACTGAAAAGTATTTTAAGCCTTTGAAATTCAATGTCATTAAATTCTTCTCTTCACTCCAAATCTTATGAGATACACCATTATCTTATCTTCTGACAAAACTGTATTGGCCAAATATATTTATGGTAGAAAATATCTAGTGCAAAAAAACTAAAAAATTTTCTTCCTGTCCTCAGACACATGTTGTTTACTTGGGTGTACAAGGCCCATAAGACACAGGCACCCTGACTGTTGCCAATTTATACACAGAAATCACAAGGATCAGCATGGGATCCTCTTTGAGACAGTGAGTAGCTCTCATTTTATCATTTTGTTACCAAAAAAACCCGAAACAAAACAAATCAAAACAATACAAACAAAAAACCCACCAAGTTTAGCGGCTTGCCAATCAAAAGCCTATATTTGAGAGATAAGTGTTGGGTGGAAAGGAAATGTTGCTTTGTTCAGGAATCCAGCAGCCTGGGAATAATGATGGATTAATGTCCAAAGACCATCTCCGAAATTCTGGACCAAGCAAAAGAGTTTTAAAGGGGTGGGAGAGGAGGGAATTCCAGGGAACTGTGACTTTTTCACATCAGACTCCTGGGCACCAGCACCTGGTGGCAGCTATTTTGGAGACATTCCCTCCTTCTGCAAAACAAACTGATGAAATTACCCGAAGACCCTGAGGTTATCTCCCTCTGCTTGACAAAGAAACAACACATCAACCACACAAAATTATACTGTGAGAATACAAGGAAGGAGTCGAGCAAGAACAGTGGTTAACATGGGAATAAAGGACTAAATTAAATTATTCAATTCTAGCTGTCAAAATACAAGGTTATAAAATTTTCAAAGAATTCATCTACAATCTTACAGATCTTAACTGCTTTCCTATTTTCTGTTTCAATAATCTCCCTGGTGGAAAACAATATGGTTACGGCATTCATGTCCGAGTCATTTCAAAAACCTAACTGCATTAGCAAAATCTTCTGGTAGTGGAAAAATTAATGCAATTCAACAATGGCCTCAGTATCTTGCAATGCAAGGAAACACAGTTGGGTGAAAGAAACTAGTCAGTCCCTCCAGAGGATGGTGCCGTGAAAACAGGTCAACAGGACTAAGATCAAGGACAAGTACGAGTAGTGACTGGCTGCAGGAGAATTTGTAATCTCTGGGCTTTGTGCATTTTATTGATTTTTTTACTTATTGGTTGTTTTCTTGGCAATATTAGCTTTGAAAATGCCTGAAAAGCAGTTTGCCACTCGTATAACTGGTATGGACGAGGACAACTGTCCAGAATCCCTAGTACTTATCTATAGGGCAGGTTATTTTAACTGAAAAATAGGTCTTCTTTTTCTGATTGAAAAATGAACACCATGGATTTAAAAGTAACAAAAGAAATAACTTACAGTAACATTTTGAGGCATTTATTTCTATTCATTTCTATGCATACAGGGGCTTTATTTGTCTATTTATTTTACAACACATAGATCATATTTCTTAGAAAAATTCTATCAATGGCTGTGTAATACTTTATTTCCTTTTCTATTTAACTATTTAACAGTTCTCCTATTAAGGAACACTAGTTGGTTTCCAGTTCTTAAATATTATAAATGTGTGAAAAAGATCTTGGTTTGTAACCATATTTACAATAATTTTTAAGTTATACATTTAAATAATTTAAATTTTAAGCACTGTTCCCTTTATTTATTATGTCCTACTTAAGGACATTTTGGGGGTTTTGCCCAAAATTTTTTAGGAAAAAAAGTCAACACAAAGAGAAAAATCAAAAGAATTATACAGTGCACATCCAAATACCGACCACCTAGGATCTCCAACTGACATGTTGCTAACATCTACTTTATCACATCTTCCTATCTATTCAGACTGATTTTGATTAATCCTCTAATCACAATATATCTTTAAAACATTTCTTTCAGGAACTCTATGGGGATGCTAACATAGACCTTATTTATTTATATATTTGGTGCTGTTTTCAGACCTGAGGGACTACTGCTCTAGGGTAGTAGTATTACAATGTGCTTTTTTTTTTCATTCAAAAACAATGTGTATTCTAACAGCTCTGACTATTAGTACTATTGGGAAGGACAAGCCTGAGGCCTGCCAAACTAGTGTACTTTTGTAGTCCATTTCCCCCCAAATCGAGGTGCTTTCAGAACTTTCTTGTAAGCTTTGAATTGAAAAATCTAAAGGAATACATTTAGATGCTAGTCTCATTAATTGTGCCTATTGTTGGAGATTTCTTATGATCTGAAAGCAGGAATTCTTTCCACTAGGAACACTACAGGTTTTTTTGTATTACACTGGCTACTATGGCTTCTGAGGCAGAAAAGCAGCCTAGGGAATTGACCATCCTCTCCAGGATGCAAGTGCCTGAATCCACCTGCAGCTGGAGAAAAACAAGAACCAGTCTCATTAAGCTCCACTAATCCCTATGACTTGGACCTGACCCTTAGCTGATAATATTGTCATGATAGTATCATTAAGATTGTGGTTACTATGACTACCATCATGCATCTAATGCCCTGACAGTTTCAGAGGAGACCAACAATGAATAAATAGTGGGAAACAGAGGGTTTGCCCCCGGGGAGGAGGTGAATGAACCATGTCAAAAGGATGTCATCAATTCCCACCAGGAGGAATAAATACTAATGATTGGGACTTGGTCGGTGTGACTCAATCTCTGAGTTCACCCGTATTTCCCTCTCAAGTGTGTACTTTCATTTCCATAAACTCCCTGTGTTTTCCTGCATGTCTCACTCTTGAATTCTTTCTTGCTGGGAGATAAGAACCTGGTCACTGCTACTCTGAGTTGAGTCCTCTCTTGGACATCCCCATGAGCCTCTGGTGACACTTCTAACTTCATTCTTTACAGCCTCCTTCTTAGAAATAGTAATTATCTGGGTGTTCTGTCTTCAGTTTTGGGTTCCATATCTACCAGCTTGGCTTGTGCTTTTCCTCTGTGTTGGGAGACCTACTCCAGTATGTCCTCATGTCATGAAATCTATTCTCTACACTGTTGCTTCTGGTCTTTACCAGTCTTTAGCAAATTTTAATTCTAATATTACATTTCTTCCCCCTTAAAATATTTTTTAATTTATATCATTGAGCTCCCTCTTCATGTGTCTCATAAGCAACTCTTTTTATCTCAGTGTGGTTGTCTTATCTCAACTTTCATTTCTTGTTTCACATAATCAAGGCTGTCTTGAATTTTTCTGACAATAAAAGGAAGCCAAATTTCAAATTTTTCTGTTGTACTTTTGGTAATTTTTAATTTTTTGCTCTCTAAAGAAATTTTAACTCTGTATTTACTATGCAATCCGTTCCATCTATTGTATTGCTCTCTATATAAGTAAGCCCTACGTGTTTTAAAAGTATAAGTCTAAAATGACATAAAATCTTTCTAGGCATGATATTTCCAGTAGACATGGAAACATTTTCTTTGTTCCATTTTACTCTCTGAGGACTTCTAGATGTCCTTTTCAGAACAGGAGCTGGGGAAGGTTCATCAAGTGTCTACACACAACCATCTGTCTTAAAATACATGTGTCAAAGGATGTACTGATGTGAGAATAGTAGCAAGCCCAAGATGACCTGGCTGCTTCAGAAAAGTGTTCCCATACTCATGGGGCTAGCTGTCCTCTATCTAGGGTGGCAATGGGTGAAAAGCTAGCATACTTTTCCATACCAGGTTCAGGTATTATGCTTGAAGTGCCTTTTAGTTCCTTGGTTTATGAAAAATTATCCTGGGCTTATCTAATATTTCTAGAATATAGCACTATTAGAGCCTTGACTTTCTTTGTATATCTAAGTGTAAAGAGCATTAAAATGAAAAAACTGGTAATAGTGAATCTGATATAAATTTTTTGGTAATTTATTCTTTAATGTTTTCAGTCTTCTCACACAATCTTTAGTAATGAGCTCCTGGGATACATTTCATTTTCATTAAAATATTCCGGGGGCAAATGACACAAATGATAAGTAAAGAATGTAAGATACATATATTTTATGTTTTAGTCAAACACTGTTCTTCCATGGCTAAAGGACATAGTCAGGAAGTCTCCATCTTCCCGACGTTTGCTCTTGGCAGAGCCACTAGGCTCAAGATCACTAAATTCTAGGCTTACCTATTTCCCCTAAACACGAAGAGTAATCATTGTGATCCACAGACAGGCTTCTGCTTGACAGTTTCAATATATGCACATTCTGTAGCCTGTGAGGGAAACTGCCATTTACTGTGAATCTATAACTCCAGGCACTATCCCAGGTGTTTGACATTTATGGCCCATTATTCACCCAACATTTTCATTAGGTATTAATCCCACTTTCTAGACAAGTCAACTAAGACTTAGACTTGAAGTAACTTATTCAGTCAGTAAACCAGAATTGGAACACTCTGTCTAACTCTAAATCTGTGTTTTTCTTCACAACAACCTGCTTCTAGGAAGACGACACACCTTCACAAATCAGAAAGTTCCACAGTGTTCCTAAGACCTGGAATACCTCCACAGACCCACTGCTTCCTACCAACAACTCCCATCAAGCAAAGTTTGATGAAGAAGATGTGTATGTTCTTATAAATAGCCAGTGCGTTCACTTATAGTTTTGGAATATTACTATTTAAAATGAGTCTCACTGATTATAAGTAAAATCTTTCTTAATTCATGTATATGTACTATTTGGACATCTAAGCAAATATATCATAAAATCCATTTCAATTAATAATAAATTATATGATAAAAAGATATACAAAAGAGATTGGTTAGATAAAATTTCACTAATCATTTGTGCTATTAGTCCTGTAGATTTCATTGTTTAGAAAGATACGGGAAAGCAGAAAAGAAGATCACCCGATTTCCTCCTGGATTTATCCATGCACTACAGAGATATGACTGAGAACATGCAGAGATTCCACACTTGGACATGCACAGCTATGTCTGTAAGTTAGAGATTAATATGATCCCATAGCTGGAAGGACCATAGGGCTCATGTAACCCAATGCTAGCATTTTACAAGTGTGGAATATGGTGGAGTAGCAGTAGCACTGGAGACAGGGCTGGAGATTTGAGTTTTAGTTCTGACTTTTCCACGAATTAGCACTGAAGCTGGAGTGACTCCCTGAATCCGCCTGGGAAGTAACAAAGGGAGAGAAATATCACAGTGGAAATCCTGGCTACAGGTCACCTAGGCTTTTCATGTCCATCTTGTATTCTGAATCCAATTTGAAGTCTTGGCTTGTCCAAATATCCTAGCATTTGTATAAAATGACAGAATTTTCTTCAGGATCTTTTTTAAAGAAAAACCAAGAGGCAGCTAAAATCATTATAACCCCCAAAGAAGATTCCTGTATACTAAAAAGACTGGTGGCTAGTATTCCTCTTCACACTAACCATATTTAAAACACTTAAGGTTGGGATTTTCCTTCAATGTAAGTGTAGGGGGGTGAGCTCTCACATGGAACACTAAACCTCCACTGGTGTTCCTTTCAAAGGCAGGAGCCAGTATTAAAACTTCATTGATACATCAATGTTCTTCCTTTATAAAAATTTTAGTGTTTTTTTTTACCCCGACCTTCATCTCAATCATGTTTTTCTTCTACTTTCTGCGTGTTGCCTGCAGTCCTGTCATAAACACTCAGCAGCCAGGTCCCAGTGCATCTCAGTTGCTGGAAGCAGCGTTGCCATGACAACATCTGTCAAAATTAGCACTATACTTACTTTAAAAATTAAGATCTTCTGCAGAAATGCCCATGTTAATGAAGTTTTGGTTTCTTTGGCCTTTAAGGTCATGGCAGAATACCTAATAACAATGTATGTTAAAACATGAAAGTTTTAATTAGAGATTTATTTGCAAAGTGGATGGGAGAAGTGGACAGGAAAAGTGATTTACCTTTTGAAACAAAAGTAAATACCATGTACTGCACACTCTCAAGAGATGGGGACATGAGCAGGTACTAGTTTCTGAAGTAGCCCTCAAGGACAGCCTCAAAGGGGGTTGCAAGTAGTTTGTTAAAGAGGTTAAGAAAAATACTTTTACAGCTCAGTAAACATTTATCTTGCCTTGCTAAATTCTTATTTGAATGATATAAAGCATTTGCTGCTCAAATTGCCTTCTTATGAATGGACCTAGGCTGTTTTAGAAGACAGAGGTGGGGCTACTGGACATACTGAGAGACTAGACCAAAAAAATGTGATCTGTAACTTAAATGTCATTGTGTTCTCTTGGCAAAACTTCCAACTCTGAACCTGCCAAAAACCACATGGACCTCTCTGGGCAGCCTGAGATCAGCCAGATGGCAGTATGGGGCTTGAATCTTGAGGAAAGGTAGGCAGCTGACGTCACAGGTCAACCCTCTGGTTTTATAGCCTTTGAGTAGTCCATGGCATTAGTAAGTAAAACCAGCTCCATGATGATCTATCACCCCAATTGCCCAGCAAAAATAGAAGCTGGAAGTGAAGCCACAAACCAAAGGTGCTCTCATTACCACAAATGATTGGGAAATCGTTCACTTTTTAGTGTAATAAACTGTAGAGTTTTGAGAGCAAGAAAAGAACATAGAGTTCATTAGTCTCGACCCTCTTAAAGGAGAGAGAAGAAAACTGGCAGAGAAGGAAAAATGAAGGGAAGAAAATTCCATATCAATGGACCCAGTATGAAAGTCTCTAGGAAAGGAGAGGTCTTTGAAATGACAAAGAGTTCTGATAGGACACAGCTTCTTTAGGAATCAATAGAAAAATTTGTGCTGATGGGGGCTTAAATGAGATAGATTCCCTTACCATTTGGGACATGAATCAAAACTGAAAAATGAGATTATCTTCCACAGCTGTTGCTTTCTTTTTTCAAGAATACAGATTTCACTGACTTGCTTATTTTGGGGGAAACCATTTTTCATGATGATGATAACAATAATGATAGCATCAAACTATCATTGATTGAGGAATCTCTATGTGCCAGGTGCTAAACTAGTGACATGTATTATTTCCATGCCCTCATAGGAAAATCTGAAGGAAAATATTATTATTAACCCTATTTTATATTTGAGGGAATCAGTGCTTTGGTCACAGAGGTACTGTGCACCATAATGAGAAAGCTGGCACTGTTTGTTTGTTTGTTTTTTTATCACAACAAGCAGTGCTTTTCTTAAATATAAAAAACTAAATTATCTGAATGGAAACAAAGAGAAAAAAAAATGACCTGTCTAAATATTTGCATTTTAAGAGATCTGGCTCTCTTTCAGGACCCCTAGATTATAGTGTCAATCAAGTCAACTGTGTTGGACACCATGGGATAAAAAAGATACAGTGCCATTTTCTTGGCCCAAAGGGCACTGAAAATGTAATTAGTTCCTAATAGCAATATAGTCAAACTCAGAGAAAATAACAATTTCTGTGATTTGTTTCTGAGAAAAGTAAAAAGTTACCCACTTCTAAGGCCTTTATATATGTGACACAATTTAAAGCATGTTTTATTGTGAGCACTGCGAGACTTTGAGTTTGTAGGTTAATTCTGTGATAATGAAGGGCAGACAGGAAATCAAGCTCCTGTGGCTTCCTCTGATCTTCAGTGTCTTCCTCTGACACACTGGGAGCTCACATCTAGAAGCACAGTGGAAATGCGATCCCTTACGTTCACTCTACATAAGGAGAAAACTCAAATGCTGTTCTCCATGCACGTGAATGACACAGAAGGACGTCCCGAGCACTGTGCAATGTCTGCCTCCTCCATCACCCGTCTGTGCAAACTATGGTGGCAGGAAGCACATCTACTTACATATCCCTCAGATCCAGAACTTGACATCTAGAGAGGACTCAAATGCATTTGTCAACTGAATGAAGGAGGAAACTAACACATGCAGTCTATTCAAGCTCAGACATTTCTAGCACAATGATATACTGTAGTCTGACATACATAATGTTTGTTGGTTTAAGTTGGTCTTGACAAGTCAACTTACATTTGGTGAACTTTTTTAAAAAACCAAACACAGAAACCAAAATAATGTGTCAGTGTTTCATCTTCCAGGATTTTCCAACAATTCTAAAAATATCTTTACCTCAGTCTTTTCCCCATTTATTTTTTTTATTTTTGGAAGCTAAGCTAATACTAAATTTGGGTGCATTGTTTATTCAAAAATAATAGGGAAAAAGGCATTGGTCCAGTTCACATCATTTGAGCAAAATATAGGAGCTAACTGAAATTTAGAAAATTAGAAGGGGACTCTGCAAGAAAACGAAATAAATGTGGGTAAACATCATGATTACCTGCTTTTTAACCTGATTATCTGATATGTATCTAAAATAAATATTGCTTTTAAAACAAAACATTTTCATTATTTATATAATGTGAAAACATCTGGAGAAGGTGAAAGTGTTGCTTTTTAAAATGCATCCTATAGATGTACTGGCGAGATTTGGTTTTGTAGGAAAAACTGGAGACAATATTAGCTATGTGGTGAATAAAACAAAAAACAAAAAAGTAATAAACTTTTCTTGAAAGCCCCAGGTTTCTTTGTAAACCACTGTTAAAACTTCCTGTGTTTAAAGTTACAGTTGCCTTATTTTTTTATTTATTAAAACAAAAGCGCCATAAACTTCAGCTCATATTAAATGAGTTCCATCAAGACTCAAAGTAATTAACTATGGGGTGACATTTCAGCAGTAAAAATCATGAACTCAAAAGGTCATGCCAATCCAATCCTGACTGATGATAGCCACAGCCAGGCTGTTAATTAATGCTCGGGATACAATGTTGATTTTTTTTTGTTTACAACTAAATATCACACATCTAGCAACAGAAGAGACTTTTATTTTAAAAAAATAGCCCTAAAATTATCTTAGATTATTATGACCAGAAGAAACTGTAAATCTACATTAGAGAACAAAAAAGCTTCTATATGATGTTATTTTTTTTAAGTAGGAGGGAGAACATGAGGAAGAATTGAGTTCATCCAAGTGTGTCAATTTTAAAAACATGAAAGATGGCTACTTTTAATGAGCATTAGGTAAATTGAACTGCTGTAAGCAGCCCTTTCTTACTATTATTTTTCAGTCCCTATGATGATGGAGAAATGAGCTACTTGAACTTTTTCTCTTTGGAGAGGGTGGCTCACATGGTGAGCTCTGTACCTGCTGTTCTTACATCACCTGTGGGTCTCAGCAGGTGTCTGAATCCTTCATAAGACTCTCCAAATTGCCTTGTATTTCACAAGGACTCTACATTTTTTATTCTCTACAATTCACTTATAAGGTTTATGAGACACGATTTTTAAGAATGAAGAATTCTTCCAAATATCTCCTTACCCAACAATAGGGAAGTGGGCTTTAGTGATGGTTGATGCTTGTACCGTAGAGTTTACTAAATATTTTAATATTACACTTGGTGAAAAATTATAAATATTTACATAATAGTAGGGATGTTATAGGTACTTGATAATTGGTAGCCACTAATATTGATTACTGAAAATCCAACAAACTTGGATTCTAAAAAAACAATAAGCTACTTATGTAA
The DNA here is from genome assembly GCA_004026885.1 of Lyroderma lyra. NCBI lineage: Eukaryota > Metazoa > Chordata > Mammalia > Chiroptera > Megadermatidae > Lyroderma > Lyroderma lyra. Next base: position 28,031 of record PVJL010003686.1, on the reverse strand, counting down.
GTTTCTTAAAATAATGATGGGTGTGAGAGGTATGTAGCCATGGTCTTCTGAGAAGGGATCCATGGAAAATCAACATCTGAACCTGTATTTAACATGTCAGCTTTTCTAATTCACATCTCTAGTCTATTGCACAGCATCAAACATCCTTGCTCAAAACCATGGGCATTATGGCATTAAGTCTTTCACTGAATAGTCTGAGCCGTGGAACCAATGTGATTAAAAAGCACTCGTGAGAATGAAGTCTGGGCTGCTATTCAAAATAGAAATCTGACAAGAACTTTTCAGAATCAAAGCAATGTCTAAATCAATAGCTAAACCTAATCAACATCTTTTACCCCTGGCATCATCCATGTGCTTTTAAAAATCAATTTTCCTCTTAATTTTAACAATGGTCAAAAATTCAACATCTTTCCCTTCCTTTGTTATTTAAATAATCTTAAAGCTAAGTTGGGTGAACAGACCACACTCTGACACCAGATGAGTACATTCCACCCACGATGAGTGACTGAGACCACCAGTGAATCTAGGTGTGACAGTTTGGAAGAAAAACCCTGAAACAGGAACATGGAGCCTCAGCACTCCCCAGTCTAAAGTCTGAACAAGCAATGCTTCCAGGAAGGGCTCCATCTAGCAGAACATATTTCTTGTTTTCCCTACAGGACTTGGTCCAACTCTCTATCTTTAAATGGAAAATAAGATAAATTTTCTTGAGTCATTCTTAATTTGTATTTTCCATCACTATCTTACCCTATTATTTATTTTTTTACTTTCTTAATAAACTATAGATTTGACAGATGACTTACTCTTTTCTCAGTAAAATGACCTAGAGCACCAAGAAGAAGAAATACAAGTTTTATTTCTCTAGTTATTTTACCTGGGCAGTGGAATTTTTGTGAATAGGGAGACTGGTCTTCCTCTTTGTACAGATTCTATGAAAGCTGTAGTAAATGGTACCCTGACTGAAATTCTTGGGAAACATTTTAACTGCATTTCATAAATAAACTTTTCACTATCCATGGGTATTTTGAATTAAATTTTCCTTGGTATCACTATGCTTTCATGAGTGCTAACATGGTGCACATAGAGCTCATTCCAGTTTGTGATGTGGTGTGGTATGTGGCTGCATGGAGCAGGGTGAGAGCAGGTTTCCAGGCAGACATGTGGATCTCCATCTTTGCACGAAATACATCTTCAATGTCCCTCTTATTAAAAGAGCTAGCACCAGACTTGATTTTGAGCAAATGCTTGTATACATAGGAATCCTTATATATTCATGGATTTGTAAAATGGGATTTCAATCCCTCATTGGGCCATACCAACCTACAAAATTAATATTGTAAAAAACAGATGTGTAGACAAAATCAATCAAGTTATTATTCTTCTGTTTATCATCTGCAGGTTGGTCTCTAATGAAGGCATATCTCTACCAATCACAGGTAGGGAATCACATTAATAGTTTTGATTATTTGCAAATTCTACAACCTATCTACCACAAATAGGAGAGTATTAGAAAAAAATCAAGGTATCCTTGGTAGATATGCAAGACTGTGGGTACATGGTAATTTTCTCTATATCATAAAATCAAGTCTCTGGACAATAAACCGTACAACTAAAATGGAGGATTTATTATATATTAATTATGCCACAAAAATTTGATTTTTTACATTAAAAAATAGTCACAGGGATATAAAGTACAGCATAGGAAATATAGTCAATAATATTGTAATAACTATGTGTGATGTTAGGTGGGTACTAGACTTATCAGGTGATCACTTCATAAGTTATATAAATGTCTAACCATTATGTTGTACACCTAAAACTAATATAATATTGTCAACTATGATTTCAAAAAATCTTTTAATAAAAATAAATATACTTTTTATAAAAAAAGAAAACTAAAGAGAATGGATTTTCATTGTCAAAAGAACAAAGGCTATTTGACAAATGTAGACCTGATTGGCCCAAGTGAAGCATGGATGAGAAGGAGAAATGGGATCGTGAGATGAGCATGGCTGTGGTGGTGGAGCAGAAGGCGGGTGAGAATGGGGTGGTGCTCACCACTGCCCCCTCCACTGGCTCCTCAGCCCGGGCGTCCAGTTCAGGGTTCAGCCCAACAGCAGGTATGGCAGCGGCAGGTGGCTCCTCTGCTTTCGGCTCTGTGAATGGAGCCTGTTCAGATTCAGCCTTTGATTATTTGTTTTGAGGGTTAGAGGAAAAAGATTCAACACATGAATAGGTAGCATGACAGAATATTAGACAATTAAGATTTTCTTCACCATCCTACAGGCAACTAGTTCATGAAAACTGTACAGGGAAAAGCTCCATATTTGGCATGATGGGCTTTTACAGAACTGGAAAGTCTAGGAATGAACTCTACATGTTTGCTTTTCTTTTACCATCATTCAGAACTGTCATTTCCCGGGAAATTAGGCCAACACTTACCACTTAGCTATTCATTTTATCTACTTGCAACATTTGGACTACTCATTTCCTTATGACATCGATAAGAGAAGCTAAAATGGTTACTTAGCAGAGAGAGAGAGAGAAAGTTCCTAGGAGCTCCCACTGTTGCCAGCTGCAAGGAGTACAGAGTTCATATGACACAATTCTGGGAACTCCCAACTTTATTGATTCACATTGTATCAAAAAATTGAGGGGTCATTCCAATATTCAGATCAAAATGCATTAATTTGCACAGGGCAGTATTCTCCATGCTATGAATTAGATTCTTCTAATTGCTTGAACAACATTGAGGCTTTTCATCCCACTGTGACCTCTATGCATAGACATCATTCTGATTCCAATTATATGCTGAATCAAGCCCCTGGAATCTCTTAGTTCCAGACTTTTTTAAGTTTTAAAATTAGCAATATTAAATAACAACACCATTATAACAGGTCATTAAAAATACTATAACCAATGTATGTTACCATGGCTACTAAAAAAATTTCCCTTTTTTATTTTGATTAATCAAATAAGCATATTTATTTAGCAATATTATTTCTTAAAATGGATGACCATTGGAGGGCATGGTAAGATCCTTTTCCATCAGAACGTCTGAACTATAAAAGAGTTTGAAAGTGTCTTCTTAGAGGAGTAAGAAGTCTTCAATAAATACTTGGATTGGAGAAATCAGTAACTTTAGTCAGACTCTTGACCATAAGCAATCAAAAGCCACCTCTAGTTCTGTGTGTCTACTTAAGCTGATGTATGTGACAAGTTCCACAGGGAAGGGATGAAGAAGTTATGCTGACATTATACAAAGTAAATAGTGAACAGCCTAGTGTTGGACAAATACACAAAGTATTTGTCTTGTGGCCCCCACCAAATCCTCCATTGCATTGCACATCACAATCATGATGTCCTTCTCTTTAAAGGGCAGTATAAAGTGGAAGGACACATTAATAGATATGTGTGTGGAAATTTGATATTTTTATGGGCTTTAAAAGCCTTTTAAGCACCTTTTAAGAGGTGCTTTAATATATTTTTTTAAGAAAAAATGAGATAAAATTCACTCTAATATACTCTCAGGAGTTCTTTTGTTTTTGTTTTGTTTTGTTTTGCTTTTTAGTGTTTTTTTTTGTATTGTTATGAGTTCTTTACATAAAAATATTTCACTTTTATTGTTCAAAAGGATTATCTTCATAATAGAACAAGTTTTCATAGCAGCAAACAAATACTGTAAGCTCTCAGGGTATGATTTTACCATTTTGGAAGTCAAGGTGATTTTCTATGAAAGCTTGGTATCAAATGACCTATACAAAGGATAGCAAGGGTAACCTGACAAAGCACCAAAAAATCCATATGCAGATGGCTGTCCCCCCGTGAGGGGTTTCTATGAGATGCAAGAAATTTGAAGCCAGATGAGGAGCCAAAATAAATTTCAGGAGAAAAGCAAAAAAATCATTGTACATTTAAAAATTGTAAAAATAGCTTAATATAAAAAAAATTTGTGTCAGCATTTGGCTTTCTTGGAAGTCTTAAGAAATTTTGCTCTTTTACATAAGATAAGAATCAAGTAGGGTGATTTCATAAATGAGTCATATTGTATTTGCTTGCTGAAATCAGACAATGCAATAGAGACACTGTATGAAGAGGAGGTAGGATTGGTTATTTCCCCATAAATCACAATATTTCCCCCTATATTATAATATTATACCAGATATTACAATAAAGCATTGCAACTTAACTTAAATTCCAGGGGGATAAATATAATTCCCTGGATGATAAGGATGACACAATAGCATAACTGTATATAAAATCAGCTACTCAAATTTGGAAATTCAAGTTGCCTTTCCATTCTAAGATAGTATAAAACTGTAATTATCTTGTCAACTTAGAAAGAAAAACAAAGGTAAATTGTGAAAGCCATCTCATGGAATGATCTAAAATAGTCCTGTCAGAATTGTGTCCTGCTTCAACCCCTTTTTTTTCTATATGATGTCTCCTAGGCAGACGTTGCAAATGGGCTGATGCCTTGCCATACCCATTTAGGAGCACTGGTAATGATTTCCTATTGTTTACTGAAGTAGCGATCATTATACATTAGAGGAGAGGGATACTCTATATTTATTGATGGCAGCAGGATGCCACAATGGTTTAAGTCAGAGACTCAAATGAAATTCTTCCTTTAGAACAAAACAAGTACTGTACAGTTGGCCCACACTATCTTCTATGATAAGATAGAAAGCAGGTCAGAGGAGATGGATCAAGAGAGTGGGGCTAAGAGTGTAGTCATATTCCAGCATGACATTTGCCTTATAGTTCTGCTTCTCTAATCTTGGGGGGGGTTAATTTGGTGAGAAATGCAAAGGGCCATGGAGGCGATTCTGAGGCCTGAGCAAGGCTGGCAGACTCAAAGGGTTTAAATTTACACTTGAGCAATGTGCTGTGGAGCTATAAAATGTAGTCTAGGAAGATGTGCCACTGACTTCAACTTCTACATCACTCAAAACAGTCAGTGGCCAAATGATGGGAAACTGTCCTGCTTTTTGGAAGATCCTGTCGCGTCACAACTCAGCAGAAATCTGTCACAAATCACAGAAATGTAGGTTTTCTGTGATTTCCTATGTCCCCACACAGAAAGCCAATGCCAGAGCAGATGCAATACTGGGCATGATGAAGCTAAGTTCCCCAATGGAAAGAAGGTATAAGATGTCTGCTTCAGAGTCTACATATCAAGAGAAGGGAAGGGCAGGCAATGTACATTCCTAGAATCAACTATAGGCGGGTAGACAGATGTTCAGAAAAACTTAGAAACACTGAAGTTTGTGCCTGGACTTTTGCATCAAAGAAATAGGTGTGAGTTTAATTATGATCCATTGCCTTTTCTTTATAATAGTATTTCTCCGTTTTTCTTACCCATTCACAAGTGGGAATAAAAAATCTTATCCTCCAGCATAGGTATAACCCTTACTCCCTTTATCACTACCTAGGCTGAGACTTCCCATTGAATCTGAAACATGAGTCTCTCTGGCTACATTATTAACACCTATATAATTTGTATTTTAAACATTTAAATCTTTATTTGAAGGCTACACAGTCTCTACCTTTCACTTGGTTACACAAAAAGCAAAAGTATGACAATCTAGGACAAGGTATTAGAGACACACTTACCTTTGAAAAATACCAAATTAACCTTTAAGACGAAATTCCCAGAATTCCTTACTTAGAAGTGTAATCATCCAAAAAGAAAAAATTCATTCTACTTAAATCTAATTCTATGCTCCAATGTAAAAGCCAGGAGCTGGGATAATTATATACCATTCCCATGGGAAAATCAGTGAGCTACAAATAACACTTTTGCACTAATCCTCAAGAAGCCAAAATCCTCTGTAGTATATCATTGACAAGCTCACAAGTGACATCACTCAAGGTCTCTTCATGCATCTGTAATAGTAAGCTGCTGCTAGAAAGGTTTCCCATGATAAATGCAACATCCATCTTACAGGAATCTCCTCTAACACCAAGAGTAACTGCTTTCTACTGACTAGCTAAACTTTTCTCTCGTCTCCTCTCTCATCAAAGTAAGAAGTACATCTCTACTATGCATTATTTCTTTCTGCAACTCACAAAAAAAAAGGGGTTGAGGGAGAAGATGAAAAATTAGGTAGCTTCAAGTTAAAAAAAAGCAAGGATCTATATTGAAGCATAAATTCTTGAAGCAATTTCATTTTTAATCTTGTGGTTTAAGGTACAGTCACATGGAAACATCTATATCCTTTATAGATTTACTGTATTCTACTGAAGGCCACAATTAGACTTTGGTTTTTGCTGTTAGCACTATGCCTTTATAAATACACGCAACCACATTCAAAGTCACATTGAGATTTTTCAGAAGCTTTCTTTCCTATTTTCTAGAACTGAGGTGACTGCAGAAACTACATTCTGGATGTTCAAGTTCTAGATAACCTGGAATCATCAACCTTAGAACATTCAGCAGTAACTACCAACTTCTCAAAAACATAAATAAAAATTAACTTACCAAGTTACAAATCATATTCTGGTCTGTCTGCATGGTGAATAATGAAGTGTCCTGGGGCTGAAAATTGGGAGGAAATAGAAGATTAAAAAGGATTAAATTTCTAGCTAATCCTCTAAGAAAGCAGGAACAAAAATACCATTTAAATTAGCTCCCATCAACTGTGTCAATAAATACATTACAGTTTTTAAAAGTCTCTCTCTATTCTAATCAGAAAAGTAAAAATTTACACAGGTAATTTTTAATAGTAGTTATTTTATATAATTCTGAGCTAGCAGAATATGAGTATCTGATGAGGGACATTAAGTAAACAGTGCCTTCAGGGGTATCTTTGGTCTGCAGCTTCTCTCTTGGACATCTACAATGAATTAGAATTTAGTGGCTCTAGCTACAAATTTAAACTTTTTAAAAGTTGAGAATTCAATCTTACTATCTCACCATGTGTGACTTACACAGCTAATTACGAGCCATAGCTTAAAATTTTTATACAGTGTTCAGTGATCTAATAACCTAAAATCAAGTGGCAGGAATCTCAGGGAACAGTAACCTCTAAGGGAATATTCATCTCTCATTATAGTGGTGTCCTACCAGACAGCAGACCAGAAGAATCTTTCCTAGGAAATCTGACCAGTTCAAGAAAAAAGAAGTACCTACAAAATTTGACATGAAGCGTTCTCCAACCGAAAAGATAAGCCAGTGACATTTGAACATAGGCAGTTACCTCTCTTACCTCCAGAATTCAAACTAAACAACAATAAAAGAAATTTTATAAAGCAAAAAATTTAAAGACATAGACCTATAAGTGAAAAAAAATGGGAAGAAAAATAAGAGCAACAAAATTTTGAAATTGAAAAGCAGGTGAATGAGCAATAAACAACTTAGTGGATCCAAAAATATCTGCATTCTAAGGTTATATAAGAAATGCTAAAAAGCAACACAATTTATTACTCAGAGCTACTACTGGATCAAGAATTAGAAACTTGGGAACCAGGGGAAATAAAAGTTAGAGTTGCTAAAGATAGGGGAACTGGCTGAAAGTCTACCCCAGCACGAGACTTGAGATTGTTTCCACAGAGGTTGAAACAGAGGGTCTCTGGACTGCAGGACATATAGGTATGTTAGGAATGCAGCAAGAGTAAGTGAGCATTTATATAATAAATACTGAGAAACAGGCCCCTTCAACTTCTAATTTCTTCCCCATTCACATCTCATTACACTAGCCGCCAGGCTTGCATACTTTAGACAGGAGACCAGACGAGTCTTCCTGGAGAAATTTGATCAGCTCAAGAAAAAAATGCCTAAAGAATCTGACTTTTCATGTGGCTCCTCAACATAAACAATTAGAAAAATGTCCATAGTCAATGAGCTCCTTCTACAAGTTTATTGTCAGTATGCGTGGTCAGTCAAATCACCAGACACTTAAGGAAAGTCTCTATAAAACAAAGAAACAAACAAAAAACAAAACAAAAAAACCATCTAGTAAAAAAAATAAAACACAAAAAAAATGTTTGCAAGAGAAAAAATCTTCAAAAATTATTATTAATACCTTTAAAGATACAATGGAAGAAATTGTATACATGACATAGTAAGAGGATGCGAATAAAAAACAAATATTCAGTAAATGAAGAGAGCTATTGAAAATTAAAAATATCTGAAAAATCTGTTAGAAGAGTTGGAAAGCAGAGAAAGATGACGGAAAAGGAAATAGGAGAGAAAAAATAATTTGAAGTTCAAGAAACAAACATATGAAAAAGAGAAGTGTTATAGGATAAGAGAACAAGGAAAACAAAAGAGAAATCATTCCTGAAATAAAAAAGAAATCCCCCACAACTTAAACAATTTTTTAGATTAAAAGGGCCTAGGACCATGTTTGAAAATACACTCAGACCACAGTGCATCACTGTAAAATTTCAGAAACACTGTGGAAAAATAAAATTCTACAAACTTCCATAGAGAAAGAAAGAAAAAGAAAAAAGAGTGATAGGAAGTGGCAGGAGTGTATAAGGTGCAGAAAGAGAGAAAGAAAACAGTTTTTCACAAAATATGAAAAATCAAAATGACAGTTTCTCAGTAGCAACACTAGGTGGTAGAAATGAGCTCAAAATTGTAAAGGAAACAATTTGCTATTTCTATTCAAACTAGCTGTTATGCATGTAGATAAAGACATTGTCAGATATACACTTTTCTCAGGAAGCTACCAAAGGGTGTGCTTTAATTTGTGGGAGAGGATGTATTTTAATCTGTGGGATTAAACCATAAGTGAGGAAGATTTAAATTCAGAAAAGAGTGGATTGACATAAGAGAGAGGTCAAGGCATTCTCCAGGACGGGCTTAACCGGAGAGCCTGTGGTACCAGCTGGGCTGTAGCCACAGAGTCCCCAGTTTAGACTGCAGCAGTCCAGAACAGTCAGAAAAGTTCAAGATGCAACTGACTGAATATTTGTTTTCCAACAAAATGAGGGTAGATTTATATGACTACAGAGTGTGGGATTGAATTAGTGTTAAGTACCTAGAAAACGAAGCAAACCAGCCAACAAACAAGGCCCTACATTTCCTGAAAGGAAAGCAAAAAGCTGGCAGGAAAGAAAATATAAACTTCATTACTAGGACACTGGTAGTTTTTATATCACCAATATAATATTACTACAGATTGGCTGGATGACTATGGCTGAACAATATCAGAAGAAGGGCAGGAGGTAGAAGACAGGGGTGAACTGTAAAGGCAAGAGGTTGAAATTGTTTTAAGTTCTCACTTTCCTGAGAGATCAGTCAATAGATAATGCTTCAGAAATCAAACAGTAGCATTTTAAGAAAGTCATGCACATATATGGAGGTAAAACCAGAGAATCTTGTTAAAAGAAGTAAAAATATTTAACTCTAAGAAATGGGAAATGAAGTGGGTATGTGATGGTTTGAAGTTTTTCAATAAAACACCCTTACAAAATTTTGTACTCTTTAAATTTTGTGTATTTATAACTGATAAAAATACAAATGTTAGAAATGAGAAATGAATAGCAATTTTTTTTATGTGGGTAGTTCCCTGACTAGGAATGAACAGCAAGTCTTATGATTCAAAATTTCAGAAGAGCTTTATGCAGATGGAGAAGATGTATTACTCTGTGTTTGTGTGTATCTGTACTTGAGTGTGGGTGTGTGAGTGGGTTTTATCTTTTTATAGGTAACATGGGAAAAAGTAATCAAACCTTTCAATCAAGAAATGTTAAAATGTGTAATTGTTCATGTCTAATATTCTAAGACAAAGCATTCATCACAGACAAACTTTTCTTTGAAGTCTTCCTTCAAGAGGCTTTTTAGAATGTACTACATGAGCTTGATGGCCATGTAGTATGCCTCTTACGTGGGTTACAACTGTGCATCAGTTGGGACACATACAGTGAATGGGGCTGTCCATCTTGTGGCTCCTCTTACAAGGAAAATACTGCCTTATTGGCCAGAGTCAACCTATGATCCGATCTTCCAATGGTTCCTTTCTGGAGAACTACTGAAGAGGGAAGGTTCTGTGTAGTAGGAATCTTATACGAATCTGCAGAAAAATGCTTCTAAAACGTCTCATATTTTCTAAAAACCAATTTCATTAGTTCAAAACAATCCTGTATCTTTTTTTCAAACATCTGAATCTAGTGGATCTCTCAGATCAGAACAATTTTTAGATCCTAGTAGAGGAATCAACAGGAGGCAGAAGCCTACAGTATAGCTAATAATATCAACAATAGCTAACAACAGTCATGGAGGACTTAGTATGTGCTGCTGGGCATATCATTTAGTATTCACAACAACCCTACAATGTTGATACTATTACCATTTCTATTACTGTATTTATAAGTAGTGAAGTTTTGTGTTGATGCACTTAATCAGTTCATCATACCAGTGACATAGAGATCATTATTTTAAAAATTTGCATTATTCTCAATAGATCGATTTTGCTACCAATCAATTTCTTACCTGGGTGAATCCATTAAATGAACCACCAGAAGCCTAAATAGAAGTGGAAATCAGAGTATGTTATTTTTTCACCAATTTTTTGTAGAATTAGTGAATGTCCATTAGACAGGTTAGAAAGTAAAGACTACGACAATTTTTTAAATAGTACAAGAGGGTGCTGTGCATGAAAGTGCTTAGGAAATGCAAAAGACCATACTGTATTATTTTAAATAGGCTGACAAAAAATGAGAAAGATTATTTTTGCAATTATTGCTGGTATGTGGCTGAGTGCTAACCAAAACCCATTTTTTTTGATAATGAGATGATTCCAGAGAAAAGGCACGAAAGGTTAGTTAAATAGCTCTTTTCTTCAGGCTGTTGACAAAATCTAGCTTCTGGAAGAAGCATTTCCAGTATCTGGCTAACATATTATTTTGTTAGATTTTTTTGATGACTACCTATTACGAGATTCTACAGTTTCAGTGGGTCTGGATAGAAACATTTCATCTGTTCTTATTGGGGTAACTACTTAGGAAGAATAAATCAGTCTTTTCTACATATATTTAGTACTTGAACAGTAAAAATAAAAGTAGAAAAAATAAACAGAGTAAATAGATGGTAAAACAGACCCTCATTAATTCCAACATAATCATTCTCCTTTTTATGCATGTTTTTTGGTTAGCCTGTTTTTTTTGTCAACCTATTTGTGTTTGGTTTGCACAGATTTTAAGAGGTAAGAAGTACATGAATGACAATTTGTCAAGGAGATGAGGCAGGCCTCAGAAAAGATAGTGATGGATAATGAAGTGGGTGGGAAACATTAGGAAAAACAGAACCTACAGAAGTCTTTGGCTAGTCTATACTACATACTGGGGAAAGTACCTCTTTTTTATCAGCCTCTATTTCTTGGTACAACAATCCATATCTCTGGTTAGCAATTTCATCTTCAGATAGATCTGAGTTGTTGATGCCATTGTTTTGGGGACTAGCAGAACTCTCAGTGCTAGCATTCTGGGAGGTTCCCAGAACCAGCAGTCTAACTGTCTCTTGCCTTTTTCCCCAGAAGCTATCAATGGCTTGCTCCTCAAATACGTCTGACAGTAAGTCCACCTCTAGTCCTGTCTTACTCTAAACTCTATCTAAGTGTTCCCAGCAATTATCTAAGCCTCCTACATCTCTAGTAGACCAGTGACTAATAGAATCAAGATAACTGGCAAATTCACTCGCTTGGCCATCTGGTATACCAGAGAATTTCAATGTATCCATGTTATTCATTGCTGAATCCAAGCCTGGCTCTGGCTGTAAGATTTGACCTGGATTTGTTCCCCAAGAGTCCATTTTTGCAATTCCTGGCAAGTTAATGGTATGTCTACAGTTCCCAGTCACTGTAGTTTCAGACCCCTCTGTTAATCAATCTTCTGCCTTACACAAACTCCAATCTCTTCTGTTTGAATTAGTTTCCAGAGAATAATTAAGATCTGTCCTAGAGTGAGCTGCCATGTCATGTTTTATTGATTAAGCAACAGTCTGATTTCATCCTTTTCACCTCCAGGAACATGTAAATAACCTTGCACTGACTCTTCATTATCGCAGTGCCCAGTGCTATGTGATATATTATATATATCACAGTTAGGAGGGTCTATTAAAATTTTTAAATGTCTTTTCTAGCCAAATCCCATCCCTTAGGGTTCTCATCCTCAATATTAGATACAGAGTCAGGCTAGAGAGGTAGATTCAAACTATCATTGTGATTGCCATGTTTAGCTCCAAAGACTTCTACAATTTCACAATTGTTTATTACTACTTGAATCCCCTCATCTAGCCCTTTGTCTCTGTCACTAAATTTATCTGCCATAGCTACTCTTTCCATGTCTTTATCTAACATGCCTATTTTCTTGAAATACTTTCCATTGGTCTTTATACTTTTTTTATACCTAACTCTTAGATCTTTCTTAGTTTTCTCTTCATTGATTTTTAAGGTCTCTGGGTCTTGCTTTCCTATTGTCTTAAAATCAACTACCCTGTTTCCTGTACTTTCACACACTTTCTCTTCTAATTCCTCTGTACCTTCTAATGTCTTGACATCAATAGCTCCAGTGTCTACCTTTTCACATGTCTCCACACCTGTCCACATAGAATCTTTGATCTTCTGTTTCTCTTCTTCTTCTTTTGACTTTTTAATATCTTCTTGACTTTCTTTGACCAGGCCACCAGTTTCCATGGTTGACATCTCTGAATCAGGTAAGTCATAAGGCTGTTCCATCTCCATATAAGCCGCAATGGCAAATTCAGCCTCAGGCACAGTCTCTGGGGACAGGTGTTCATTTCCACACTGAGAGTCAGGTTCTGGGACAAGCTCACCCTGTTCGGCCACAGGGTGCCAGTCAGCAGGAGAAAGCATCCCAGAGGGTAGCCCCACAGCTTGTTCTGCTTCAGAGAGACACGTAGAGTCTTCCTGAGACCCACCATGGATAGTTTCCTGGCTGACACTGTCTGGACTAGCATCAGGGCCCCAAATAAATGCACCTAGATCAATTTGAGATCTTTGAATTTCTTCGGTCAACCCACTGTCTGGAGTTTCCTCCATGATCAGGTTACACAGGGAAAGACTTTTTGAAGAGTCAGTCTTTAGAGTATGCAGAACAGCAAAGGAAAAAAAAAACATAAGATGAAATAGAGCATGGTAAGAGTTGATGAGAAATACAAAGCTCTGTAGTTGGGCAGCACCAGTTAAACAAACCTACAGAACATTTAAATTAAATGGCTTAAGTTTAAATATGTGACAAGCAATGCCATGAGAAAAAGAAAAGTTCATTTTAGATAATATAGCTTGCATATAATGCATAGTAAGTATAAAATAAAAATCCAGAATTTTCTGGATATTTACCTACCGGTTGTACCAAATCAGTGCTTGTCTGTATGAGTAAAAAAAATAAAAATAAATAAAAATCATAAGGCAAGAGAAAAAAATTTACTAACATATAAAAATCTGATGCTGTCCAGAGTCAACATTCTGATAAAGGTTGTGGCTTTCAATGGTTTGAGATTAAATTTTACAACTTGTTTGTGATAGGAATGAATTTTGTTCCAGTACTATTTAAACACAAAGAAAGCCTCGGTCATTTTCTAGTATTGACAAGAATGTTTTATGGCTATTACCTGACTTCTGCTTTAGCAGACTCTGAAATGCAAGGTTTCAAATAAATAAGCATGCCTGCTAACATGAGAAAAACATTTGTACTAGCAGTCACAAAATAACAAAGTATTATCCGTTCTGACAGCATCAGTAAAATCTTCCCCAAACTCAGGCTGAACTAGGTCTATCTTTGAGGTGGTTTTTGGATGGAGGACATTCTGATACTAACTTCTCTGACCCTGACTACCTGAAGGATTCTCCTCAACTTCCCCACCACCCCTCAGCCTAGAAGCTTTGTCTGGACACAAAGAAACAACATCGGGTAGCTGTTATTATGTCCAAGCAGCTATTGTTTGATAATCTTGTTATTGTTACCATTCCTAGCAGGTTTGCCCTCTAAAATATTCAGTGTTCCTTATAGATGGTACCTCTACTCTCACTATATCCTTCCCAGAGAGGTAAGGAAAAATGTAGTATACTCATAGTTCCAACTAAAGATATGAAATACTGAAATAACAAAAAAATTAGCACTGCACTTTTAATCTCCAAGAAAATTAACTCAAAGTTGAAGCTAGAATCCAAATGTCCTGATTGTTAATCCATGCATCCCTTTCTGCAGTTATACAAGTCAAACCAGCTCATGATGAAAGATGCTGTCAATCAACATTATTTAGCTCTTTTCTTGAGAGCTTTCCATGATGCTTCAAGGATTCTATGCTGCACAGTGTAAACCTGCTCCTGTGTCAGGGAAGGGGACAATCATCTTTTTGTTTTAAGAGAAGCAAGTAGCAATACCACTTCAGAAGACCACGGGCTCATGAACAGCTAGATCTACCAAACCTTCTTGTTGCTGTCTCACTAAAAAAGAAAACATGAACCTTAAGTTGACTTAGACCATGTGACCAAGGCTGTTCTAAGACAGGGTATACAAAGGACCTACCCAAACAGATGTGAGGTTCTAATATGAGTGTAGTCAATCTCTTAATTTCACAACATAGATGCTGCTACCACAAAGCTCTGTTTGTGTCTTTTCCCCAACTCTAAATTCTGGAAGTTCTCATCCTTGCATATCAGATAGATGAATAAATAACATTAGTAGTAATATCTACTTTTTAATGATGCATATCAGGCATTGGGCTAAATACTCTACAAATACTATCTCACTTAATCACCACATAACCTTCTGCAGTAGGTATCATTGCCCTTATTTTATAGATGAGAAAAGCTGAGGCTTCAAGAGTTTCAGAAATTGCTCAATGTCATATTGTTGTAAAAAATAAAGTCTAGACTCAAACCTAGGGTTTTTTGGCTCTAAAGCTCCAATTCTTATTAAGCTTCATTGAAAATGAAAATGAAAAACAGAAATGTTCCCTGTGCAGAGCAGCCCATTATTACATTTTCTCATCCATACTTTTCTTATATTCTATTTAAAAGTGGGAGCCAATGTGTTTGTCTTTCACTAAAACACTTCCTCTAGCCATAAATAATCACAGGAAGAAGCACAAAGGGCCACAACACCCAGTTCTTGTGCATCCAGTCGTCTGGGAGGCTGACTCTTTTCCTCACCATTGTTTGTAGGTGTTAGAAATACTTGGAACCATCAGGGAGCTGATGATTATTCCAGAGGACTACATTATTATTAAAAATGTTTAGGTTTTCTATGTTAAATAAAATATAACAAGGTTTACAAATTTCTAGGGGCCCAGATACAAGAAAATACAGAGTTCTTAGTGCTCTCACCGTCCATAGATCCCAGGGCAATGTCTGAAAGCAAAGAAACAAAAATGCTGTTAGTATATAAATCCCAAGCATATAAAAATAGTGAGAAAATAAAAGTTCCTGAAATAAAATTGTAAATACTTTTGAAACTGTCAGTACAGCACTGATTAGTAGAACTTTCTTTGGTGATAAAAATATCCCATATCTGTGCTATCTTATATAGTAGATATTAGTCACATGTGGCTATTGAAAACTTGAAATGTTAATGTAAGAGAATCAGATACTTTACTTTACATAAATTTATTTAATTTAAATTTGACTAGCTACCATATTGGATAGCACAGGTCTAACTACTGCACCTTTTGCTATGATGAATGGTTTACTTACAAGGTGTCAAGATACAAGAGTTTATCAATCTTTGTGAAAATGTAGGCTGTAATCAATGCTAATGCTATTTCCTCTCCTTCCCACACTGAATTGAAGAGGATGCATTTATGACCAGTTTGATGGCAAAGGAGCCCCAGAAAATTAGTTTTCAATATGTTGAATTAAATAACACACAACTCAATTAATTGACAATAATGAAAATTAGTAGGGTGCCCTCTAAGACAAATGGATGAATTACACTTACTACTGGCATTTTAATTATAATGCTTATTGAACCTAGGGAATGAATCCAGATGGTTCAAAAATGACTTGTCCTGTGTGTGGAGACCTCTCTTTCTTATTTCCTCTGTGATTGAGTGTTACTGCTAAGCCACATTCAATTCTGCTCGTGTCTTTGTGACTAGAACTGATCCATGTTTATGCACTTGTTTTGAATCACTAAATGTGAACAAACAGCAAATTAAAAAGCCTGGCACTTCCATCTTAAGAATATGACAGTTTCCAGATCAGACTACAGATGTCTATTGGATTCTGCACTATAAAATGTGGGTCTTGTGGTTTTGACTGAAACCAACTACTTGGTCTGGGCCTGCTCTAATTGCACTGCCCCACCCACCCCACATCTCTGTGCCTGCTTGGTCTGTGGGTTAGTACATGCTTACAGAATGACGAAGAAAGGAGAGTAGAACAGCTCCACTGAAAGCCACATTTATTTGTACTTGGACTTCTTTGCATCTAATGTGCATTTTCGGATTATCCAGATAGTTTGTTTTCTTGTTCCACAGCCTCTTAAGAATCACAGCTCCTAAAAGCTACTACTCATCCTTAAATAATGCAGACAGCAGCTGCATTTTCTCCAAAGGAAGGCAGCAATGTGAAATGTCCTGCTTATCAATCCTGACTGTGAAAAGATGTGTTAGCTTGTGTGCACACTGCAGAGATCACAAGGTGAGGTGCTCTGCTAGCAGCAAGAACATCAATTTAAGACACAGGTGTTGGGTAAGGGAAATCAGTTTGAGTGAAGGGGAAAAAGGGCCAGCAGAATCAAACGACTCTGTTCTTTTTGTTATCTCAGCCTAAGACTTCTTAGCAAAAGAGAGATGTGATTAAAGCTGGATTGCAGGACAGCTCTGCAGTGAGGTGACTCAATTTTGGTCACTGGGAAGCCAGAGTCGTTTATGACATGGCCCAAGGAAGACTATGGGGCACATGTAGCTTTCCCTAACTGCTGTAATTCTTTTCTTCAGAATGCTTTTTAATTCTGAAAAAATCTCAGTCCTAAATCAGCACAAAGTTCCATCATTTATGGATTAACTGAATCATGAATTGGTATAAGAGCTTTCTTTCTTGATTTAAATGTGTAGAGAGAAATGCTGTGGAATCTTATCTATGGATCCCCCCAGCCCACACTGTGGAGCTTTCCTTTTGCCACTACAATAATGAACATCGGCAAGTAAGGCAGAGCAAGTCCCATGACTGCCACTGGCTGTCTACATCAGGGCTCTGAGAAGGAAATATTCTGAATGCTATGTACATCCATGTTCTGCTTTTCCTGGCGATCAAGGCAGAACCCTCAAACTTGCTGACAGTGACTATGTTAGCACTTCTTAAAGTATGTTTTAGTGAATGTTCCAATGAATGTTAAGAAAGCTTAACATTTGTGTAGTCAAACAAATTTGAGAAACTCTAAGTTAAACAAAGCTAAACAGGTTTTTCTTTTAAATGAAAGACTTCTTAGAGCCTTTAATATTCTAATGCACATTGTGAATTTTCTAAAAGAGAATTAATATAAATTTCTGAGACATGCATCTAAGACTCCCATTTTTTTTTTGCAAAATACCTTTAAGACTAGTGTTTGATCTACTTAATTTTCTGCTTTTTTGACATCTCAGATTTTTATTGCTCCTATATTACAACAGTGAGGCCTTTAGAAAAGCAATCACTGGAACAAAGCATGAACTAAAGAGAAGCTTTATTTACGAAAGTTTATCTTGAGATATCTGTTCCCCAGCGCTTTACTATATGGTATCAAGAAGGCTTAAAGACCAGAAACTTGAGTTGGGCCTCAATTCTTAACTTGAGTTTTACAAGAAAACTTCATGAGTTAATTTTAAATATATTCCAGCATCTTTGGATTTGCCTAAATTTAAATGTGATGCCCCAACCACATAAAAAAAAATCTGATATAAACTACTTCTTTCTAGCCAATGTCTGTCCACGAGCACAGACAATTGTAAAGTAACAATATTCCAGAGAAATCATCCATAGGTTCTTATAGCATCCACCACCAGTATCCCTCTGATACAGAATGCTATCAAAATAACTATCAAAATGGGAACTATGTTGTGAGTGAGGAAGTTGTGAGGAAGTTATGAGCAAGGACAGATTTGAATAAACAAGGCCAATTTTGCATGAAGACATAATCAAGATCAAATAAGGAAGTTTCTACAATATGGAGGAGAACATCATCATCAAGTTCAAAATGATCAAGACTGAAAACGCTTTCTCTTAGAGTATAATCTTACAGTTGTTTCAAACATGCCTTATTTGTAATATATGAAGAAGGAAACTAGAGCAAACAGTATGAAGATTAAATGCAAAGTCAAAAGAAAGAGCTTTATTTAGAGAAGCCATAAAAGGTGTCATCCAAACCTAGACACTTTTGAATGCAAAACAGGAGTACTATTAATAATTACTCTGAGATAGATGATTCCTGAGCAAAGAGAAATATTTGGTTATTTCAGCTCTATGGATAGAGAAAGCTAATGGGGAGGTTTAGAATAATTGATATTGATAAGGTTCTCTTTCTACCCTTCCCTCCTATTAGGAAATATTTGTCAATCAAAAAGAAAAGTAGATAGTCATTTGACAGGTAGAGGTGTTGCTGAAGTGCATCTGTTGCCTTACTAAGCTTATTAAAATTAATGAAGTATCATGCCCAAACATCATAAAATCCACTTGATACCTGAGACATAGGTGAGTGAGTCACTCCAGTGGCACCTGCAGAGGCTACCTCAGGTTTGAAAGGGTCAAAGTCCAGATCCAACAAAGTCTCCTCTTTCTTCACCTCAGGGACTTCATTCTGTTAAAACAAAACAAAACAAAACAAGACATGTATGAGCTTGAATCTGATAAAACTTCATGATATAATCCATACATAATCTTCTAATATTGGTCGATACCCACAAAGTAGGCTTCGATAGTTTACCATTTAGGTGGCTTATCCATGAGCTCCCAGTGTCACTAACTAAATGTGATTGAGAGAGGAAATATCAACTCCAGCCAAGTATAATCTAAGAGACCCAGGAAGGGGTCCAGGCTTCAATTCCTGTCCTTTTTTCACCTCCAAGTCCAGCCAACATTGTCTTGAGAGACATATTCTGATGCTATCAAGATCTAAGGAATTGCCTTCACTGATAGTTCAGAAATCTCAGATCAAGAATTACAGATGACCAGATGGCTAAAATGGGCTAAGGGTTGGACCCATTATAGTAACCCACTGTGATGTCCCCTGTGAAGCTAAATTTAAAAATGAAGGGATCATTGTCTATTGTGACCACATCCCACTTGCCGCATCCCCTCAGAGGTACTCTATCCCTAGATTTAGTTATCATATAATCCAATCTTCATCTATATATTGTGCATATGAGGGAAGGGAGAGGGAGGCAGGGAGAGAGAACAGAAGAGAAAGAGAACCATGACCCTCAACATTCACTACAAAATAAGCTCCTACCCTAATAATATTCTTGGATTAGAAAGTAAGCCAGATGAGATGTACATAGTATAAAAGTCCAACTATGATAGTAGCAAAAAATTTATAATCTAAACATTAACATTTTTCATTTATTATGGTATTATGATATGAAAAAAAACAATGTGGGCTTGAAGTTGGTCTACCCCAGGCTCAAGTCATGCAGTAAGAGGCAGAGCTGAAATAAAGTTTCCATTGACGATACCACATGAAGAAAATTGGGGTCAGTTTTCACACAATTCAAGTTACATATGCTTGGTATTTGATATAAGATTCAATTTTGGCCACCTGTTGTCTAAAAACTGAAAGGACACAACGATGGATAAAGTATTATACAGGAGCACAGGTTTAGAGAAAGATTTTAAAGAAGAGTTTTTAATTACTATTAGTCATAAACTAAAATTTTAAAACTTAGAAATGTGTGGAAGGCTTGAGATCATAACAAATGATACTTTTTGTTAGTATAGCATACTCATTGTAGAAGGAAATCTGCTTATATATCATGATATTGGTTTTGAGTTATGTGCTTTGCAGCATGATTCCTCCATTTATGCTTTTTAAATCTCACAAGGATAATGTTCTTCTGAGATCCTGTTTTATTTAATAACTATAATCACAAAACTGTTAACTGATTCCCTTGGCCTCTATTCAAAATCTGGATGAGTATTTCACCAACTTTTATATTGGTACAAATCTTATTTTTAATAATTTGAAAAGATTTATATTACACTTAGAATGTGCTAAGCACTGTTCTAAGAACTTTGCTGCAGTCTAATGAGGACAACACCATTATTGCCTTTAAAGGAACACCTTATGATATTTTCCAAACTGTGTTTTGTCTGCCTTGTCTAATACTTACAAAAAAATGAGGGGTAGATGGCATCATTTCCCCATTTGAGGACTGGGCTAAATGAGGTTACCTATTGCCCTAGGTCCCTCAGCTGCCAATGTAGCTGAGGCAGGATTGCAGTCTGATATCTCTGACACCAGCACTCTTCCAAGCTGCCACTAAGACTCAGTTCCACATCTCTCAAATAGGGACCCCGAGGGTCTACAGAGGAATTCTCAATGTTCTGCAAGTCCCCCACAAAATTTAGGTGCACAAATATGTCCATTAGCCCCTTCTGAACCTAATGGATCCCATTAAGGAAGCTCAAATGGGAATTTAGAGATCATGGATGAAAAGAGGCATTAGACTATAATGGGCTTACTGAAACTTTGATTGAGATAAATTTGGGTGTGCACCCCAATTTTGCCACTTGCTAGTTGTCTCTGCGTGGGCAATTGATTCATCTTCATTGAGTCTCCATTTCTTCATGCATAAAGTGGCAATAATAACATCTAGTAAGATTACCTTCCCGGCCAGGGAACTACCCACACACCAAAAAAAAAAAAAAAAAAAAAAGAAAACAAAAAATTATTTAAAAAAAAAGATTACCACAAGTAATAAAGATAATAAATGCACCGTACATAATATATAAAGATACTCAAAATGGAAATGGAAGCTAATGTTGTTAATTACTATTAGTAATTATGTATATCTGCATAAAATTATCATCAAATATCCATAATATCAGTTTTGCTGCCTTCAAAATGTATGGCTGGCTTCTTCAGGCTCAATGTCTACTTGGTTTTAGTCCCTTAATCTTGAGAGTAATTTCATAGAGTAACACAAAGAGTAAAAAGAGGTTCTCTTTATGTAGTATTCTTTTACAAAAGGGCAGAAAAGCACTCACAAATCTGTCATTACATGATGAAACACAGTGACAAGCAAATTTCTCTTACATAACAAAAGAAAAAAATTTTTTCTCATTTTTTTACACCTGCATCACCATTAGAGTAGATCTGATGTAGTCTTGACATTCTTAAGCTATTGAGGAGCTTGATTTTAAAGTATTGTTTTACCATCAAAAGTTGAAGAGGTAACCTGGAATATATGCTCCTATGAAAACCACAGTGGGAGAAACTATTCAATGGGAAAAGATTACTGATTATAACAATCTCCTGTGCTATATCTCATGAGGTGTCTTCTACTAGAGACATCTAAGTTTACAATTAAGGTTTGTACTTCTTCCAGTATTAGTGTACAACTTAAGCATAATCCTTATGCCTTCCCATGGCCTCATGATAGATGGAGTTTACCTCCTTATCTCTTGATTTGGGGTTGGCCATGTGTCATGTTTTAGCCAGTGGATGTTAGCAAACAATGCAGGCAAAGGTTTAGAACGCGCTTGCATGATTGACTTGCTTTTTAAAATATCCCTGCCATTCACCATGAAAAGTATAATCTTTGGGTAGCCACTGGTCAAGGAGGATTGTACCTGGACTTATTGTTAAATAAGTTAAAACCAGTGTAAAAGAGAAATTCTTAAACTGGCCAAAGAAAAAAGACAGCTCACTTATAGAGAAGCAACATAAGAATAACAGCAGATTTATCACCAGAAATAATGCAAGCAAAACAATGGCCGAACAATATCTTTGAGGAAACTCTCAATCTAAAATTTTTATGCCTCTTGAAAATACTTTTTAAAAAATGAGATGATTTTTTTAGACATACAAAAGCAGAAACAATTAATTACCATTAGCTCCACACTACCATGATTATGAAAGGGCTGTTTTTCTTCAGGTTTAAGAAATGATACCAGATGGACATATGGATTTATACAAAGCAATGAAAAGCACCCCAACAGTAATGACATAGGAAAGTACACATGAGTTTTCTTATTAAATATCCTTAAAACATAAATGACTGTTTAAACTAAAATTCTATAATAATGTGAAGTTTATACTATACATAAAAGTAAAATGCTTGACAAAAATAGCATAAAAACCAAAAGGAAAGAATTTGACTTCATCAAAATAAAAAAATTTGTGCTCTTCGGAAAGTACTAAGAAAATGAAAGTCAAGATACTCACTGGGAGAAAATAATTGCAAATTATATCGAACAATTCAAAGCATTTACCTCTCATGGTCATTTTGACTTTGGGGAAGAGCCAGAAGTTGTATGGTGCCAGATCCGGAAATAAGGCAGAAGAGTACACACCATAATGTTTTTATTTGACAGAAATTGCCACACCAGAAGCGATGTGTCACCTGAATCAATTTAGGACACCCAGACAGCCACAACAGAACAACTACAGATTCTCACAAAAGAGAACTTCCAGAAAGTGGCAAGAATGAGAGGGAGATTAATGCCCATGTGTCTTTTACTGTAACAATTTTTTTATTTAAACATTCGCCATATTTTTATCACACATTGAATGATACAAGATTTGTATCCAGAATATAAAAATAACTCTCAAAACTCAATCAAATAAATAAAAAAAGAAAAAATTTAACAGATACCAATGTCCTCCAGACTCATCCATGTTGTCACAAATGGCAGGATTTAGTCCCTTAAAAATTTTTATTCATTTATTTACTTATTTTTAATGTTACATTTATTGGGGTGACATTGGTTAGTAAAAATTACATAGGTTCCGGGTGTACAATTCTACAATACATCATCTATGTGTTGATCACCCAGAGTCATTTCTCTTTCCATCACCATATATTTGAGACCTTGTCCCTTCTCTCTCACCTCCCTCCCACCTTACCCTCAGATAACCACTAACCACTAAAGTATTGATTATGTCCATGAGTTTTTATTTATTTGCTGCTTTCAGCTTTGTCTTCCACAAGTAAGTGAAATCATACGGTTCTTGGTTTTATTCTCTCTGGCTTATTTTGCTTTCCATGATGGTCTCAAGGTCCATCTATGTTGTCATAAATGGCCATTTTTCTTATTTTCTTATGGTTGAGTAATATTCCATTGTGTATATGTACCACAGCTTCTTTATCCAGTCATCTATCAAAGGATACTTTGGATCAGATCTCAGGCTAAGCTATACGTGGGAAGCAAGGCAGCCAAAGGAACTTGTCTGAAGTTAAAAGGATGATGAAAGGACACACATATCGAGGAAGGGGATTCTGGTTTTCAGTCCATGCTGACCTTCCCTCCTCCCTCCTCCAGTATCGAAGCTGGTTTTGAGGTTTCACCCTTTAACGAAATTATTTACCTTAACATTTTCTAATCACCTAAATAGTCCACTAGAGAGAGAAGACAAGATGGTGACTGGAGAGGAGGACCCTAAAGCCTCTCTCAGAAAACACAATTGAACGGCCGTCCAGGAGCCAAGAAAAAGGACCCTGAGTGACAAAACGGCTGTTGAGAAATCCACAAAGCGCAAGTAGGCTGGCGAGAAGGGGGCGAGTCGGGGAGAGGGAAGGGAGCAGAGACAGACAACACAGGACACGATCCCTGCTGACTATTTGGAGCTGCACAGTTTGGGGGAAGGGAGAGAGACTGGGGAGCTGGGGACGGAAGGAGTTTGGGAGCCAACCTCTGGAACTTTTGAGTGGTAGAAGGGCTGAGCGAGGACTCTGAACTGCAAAGATGACACCCCAGCTCTAAGACCCCTGGAGACCTACACAGGGTTGCAGTTCCTGTTCCCAGTCTGCTGCAAAGTCGACCCTGCTGTCTCAGGTCAGGCCCACAGCTTCGGACTTATGGAGCGTGCACTTCCTCATGCACTCCAGGGTTCTGAAAGCAGTGTGAGCCCTTAGACAGCCAGGTACTGAATCAGGGCTGGGAAGAAAGACTGATTTGATAGCATTCACCCCAGCTAGCAAAAACAAGCCTTGAAACAGCTTCTCCAGCAAAGGGCAGAAGGCAGAGTCGCCTTTGGAAAGCCTTTTGTTGGCCTCTCCCCAGGATATATGCGCATAGCCTCCAAACGCAGTAGGAGATCAGAAACAAGAAACAAACAGACCCCTCTCCCCCAAAACTTGACCCCCAGTGCCACCTAGTGTCTGCCCTACAGCAAGACACCACAAAAGCAATAATCTGGGCACTGAACATAAAACCCTCCTGTCAAAGAGGAAGAACCCAGTGGACAGAATGAATTCCTTAAAAACTAAAACTCCTCAGAAAGAACATGAAATTTACCCAGAAGATAGCCTGTTACAACTGGAAGGGTCTCATTTAAGTGACGGAGAATTTAAAGCAGCCATTCTAAAGGCTGTGAGAGAAATGAAAACCTATTGGCAGAACACCATAGCTGAGATAAATACTATAAAAAAGGATATAAACGACATAAAAAAGGAACTCTGTGAACAAAAAGAACAATTTAACAAAGAAATTCAAAACATAAGAAAGATTGAGACGGAAATACGAGAAATAAATAATACCATAAAAGAAGTGAGAAATGAAATAACTGCCATAGGAAACAGGACAAACCAGATGGAGGAAAGAAGTAGTGATATTGAAGACCAGAACATGGAAACAGCTCAGAAAGAGGAAGAGAGGGAATATAGAACCAAAAGGATTGAAAGAACTCTGCAAGAATTATCCGACTCCATGAGACAAAACAACATCAGGATAATAGGAATAGAAGAGGGGGAAGAGCAATCTACAGAGAGCATACTCAAACAAATTGTAGATGAGAACTTTCCAAACCTATGGAAAAATCTGGAACCCCAAGTTCAAGAAGAAAACAGGTCCCCCAGGTACCTGGACCCCAACAGATCTTCTCCAAGACACATGGTACTAAAGATGTCCAAAACTAAAGACAAAGAGAAAATTCTCAAGGGAGCCAGGGAAAAAAGAACTATACCCTTTAGAAGAAAACCCATCAGGCTGGCATCAGATTTTTCAGCAGAAACTCCACAAGCCAGGAGAGAGTGGAACCCAATATTCAAAAATTTAAAAGAGAGAAACTTTCAGCCAAGAATAAATTATCCAGCAAAATTATCTTTCAGATATGAAGGTGGAATAAAGAACTTCTCAGACAAACAGAAGCTGAGGGAATTTGCCAGCACGAGGCCAGCACTCCAAGAAATACTGAAGGAGGCTCTTCAGCCTGAAACAAAACATCAGAAAAAATGGAACAAAGTTGGGGCAACAAGAAAGAAACAAAAATAAACAAACAAACAAACAAAAACAAAGAAAGAAATAAGTAATGGCCACAGGAAATCCTCACATAGCGATCATCACTCTAAATGTTAATGGACTGAACTCACCAATAAAAAGACACAGAGTAGCACACTGGATTAAAAAACAGAATGCATCCATATGCTGTCTCCAAGAAACACACCTCAGCTGTAAGGACAAACACAGACTCAGAGTGAAAGGAATGGGATACAATACTCCAAGCAAATGGTAACCAGAGAAAAGCAGGAGTGGCCATACCGATATCTGATGAAATAAACTTCAAGTTAAAACAGGTAGTAAAAGACAAAGATGGTCATTACATAATGATAAAAGACACAATGCAACAACAAGAAGACTTGACACTAATCAACATATATGCTCCCAACCAGGATGCACCAAAATATACAAAGAAACTACTAACAGACTTGAAAGGAGAAACTGATGAATACACAATCATAGTGGAGGACTTAAACACCCCGCTAAAAGCCATGGACAGATCATCCAAACAGAAAATAAATAAGGAAATAACAGCTCTAAACGACACATTACAGCAATTGGACATAATTGACATTTACAGGACACTTCATCCAGCAAAAAGAGACTACACCTTCTTTTCTAGTGTGCATGGAACATTCTCAAGAATAGACCACATGCTGGGACACAAAAGTAGCCTCAGCAAATTCAAGAAGATCGAAATTATACCATTTGTGTGTATTCTCAGACCACAAAGCTTTGAAATTGGAGATCAACTGTAAAAGGAAAACAGAAAAAAAACACATATACATGGAGATTAAACAACAGCTTATTTAAAAAGGACTGGATAAAAGAACAAATAAAAGAAGAGATTAAAAAATATATAGAAACTAATGACAATGAAAATACAACGTATCAGAATTATTGGGACACAGCGAAAGCGGTAATAAGAGGGAAATTTATATCTTTACAGGCCTATCTTAAGAAACAAGAAAAATCACAAGCAAACATCTTAGCATCTCATCTTAAAGAACTAGAAAAAGAATAGCAGACAAAACCCAAAGTCAGCAGAAGGAAAGAAATAATAAAAATTAAAGCAGAGCTAAACCAATTAGGGAACAGAAAGGCAATAGAAAAAATTAATATTACGAAGAGCTGGTTCTTTGAGAAAGTCAACAAAATTGACACACCCCTGGTGAGACTAATCAAAGGACGAAAGGAAAGGACACAAATATGCAAAATTAGAAATGAAAGGGGAGAAATTACCACTGATACCACAGAAATACAAAGGATTATAAGAAAATATTATGAAGGACTTTATGCCACAAAATTTAACAACCTAGAAGAAATGGACAAGTTTCTAGAAACTTATAGCCTACCCAGACTGAACCAAGAAGAACTGGATAATCTAAATAGACCAATCAATAGCAACGAGATTGAAATGACTATACATAATCTCCCTAAAGGCAAAAGCCCTGGACCAGATGGTTTCACCAACGAGTTCTACCAAGCATTCAAAGAAGAATTAACGGCTATCCTCCTCAGACTCTTCCAAAGAATTGAAGAGGAAGCAATACTTCCTAACTCATTCTATGAGGCCAACATTACTCTAATACCAAAGCCTGGCAAGACAACACAAAAAAAGAAAACTATAGACCAATATCTCTGATAAACACAGATGCAAAAATCCTGAACAAAATATTAGCAAACAAAATACAATAATGCATCAAAAAGATCATACATCATGATCAAGTGGGATTCATCCCAGGAGCACAAGGATGGTTCAACATATGAAAATCAATCAATGTGATACACCACATAAACAAAATCAAAGATAAAGACCATATGGTCATTTCAATTGATGCAGAAAAAGCTTTCGACAAGGTACAACATCCATTTATGATCCAAACACTAAATAAAATAGGTACAGAAGGAAAGTATCTGAACATAATAAAGGCCATAAATGACAGACCCTCGGCTAACATCATACTGAACGGGGAAAAACTGAAACCTATTCCCCTCAAATCAGGAACAAGACAGGGATGCTCCCTGTCACCACTGTTATTTAATATAGTACTGGAAGTTCTAGCCACAGCAATCAGGCAAGAGAAAAGGAATCAAAGGTATCCAAATTGGGAAAGAAGAGGTCAAATTGTCACTATTTGCAGATGACATGATCCTTTATATAAAAAATTCCAAAGATTCCACCAGGAAACTATTAGAAACAATTAATGAATATAGTAAAGTTGCAGGACACAAAATCAATGTACAAAAATCAACCGCATTCCTTTATACAAACAACAAATCCACAGCAAAAGAAATGTGGGAGTCAATTCCTTTCACTATCACAACAAAAAGAATGAAATACCTGGGAATTAACCTAACAAAGAACGTGACAGATGTATACACAGAGAACTATAAGACACTTTTGAAAGAAATTGAAACAGACTTTAAGAGGTGGAAAAAATCCTCTGTTCATGGATAGGAAGACTTAACATTGTTAAAATGGCCATTCTGCCCAAAGCAATCTACAGATTTAATGCAATACCCATCAAAATCCCACAATCATACTTTCGTGAAATAGATAAAAGAATTATTAGATTTATATGGAACCATAAAAGACCTCAAATTGCCAAAGCAATACTACATAAAAAGAATCAGGCTGGTGGC
>PVJL010003685.1:122419-150309 GCA_004026885.1 Lyroderma lyra | reverse complement strand
TCCAGCCTTTCCTTTCCGAGGCGCTCTGTGATTGGCCGCTGCCGGCCGCGGCCGGGACTACGGGGCACCCGGGTTCGAGCGGCTTCTGCAGGGTCGCTTTGGGCTGTGCAGCCGCCCACTCCAGGCGGAAAGTTCGAGTCTGGCTTTGGATGAGAAGTTGTCGCGGCCGAGATGCCGTCTAACTTTTTCCCCGAGTGGGGACTGACAGTCTTTCTGAGCTGCTGGAGAGCCTCCGGGAAGCATCCTTGTCCCGCGGTCACGCTCCCGGCCCTCCACTCCAGCCGGGTCCGCCGTGCGCGATGGGTCAGGGCCACAAGCTGAGGGGTGCCCGCGGCCTGGCGACCCCGCTCCCCTCCGGCGAGTGATTCGCTGACGCAGCGGGGCGTCCGGCTTGGTGCCCTGCCGGGGATGAAGCGAGGACATGCGGGGAGAGCCAGGTGCGGAGGAAACGCTGTGTCATCTTAGGGACGCCGGCCGCTGGAAGGATCCAAGTCCCCGGGAGCCCGCATTAGCCTCCTCCCGCGCGCTGCGACCTCAGGGCAGAGGTCGCGCACCTGGGTGCTGGCTCTGCCGAGAGCTTGGCTCTGCCCGACTTGCTCGGGCTCTTCGCGGCACGGTGGCAGTGGTCTTTTTCTTCCGAGACCCCCGACAGGGCCTCGCTTACTTGGCCTCGCCCACGTAGACGGTGATCGAACCCACAGCCCGGACGTGCGGCGGGGGGCTGGAGGCTGAGAAGGGCCGTCCCCACACCGCGGGCCGCCGCATGCCCTCGGGCTCTCGCTGCCCAGCGCCCAGGAAAGGGACTTTTTAGGAAAAGGGCAAAGAGACTCTGCTGAAGTGAACCCGGGATTGCCTGGGGTGGGGGACTGCAGAGGCGGACAGAAAAGAAGTTTACTAGAAGAAAGCATATGAAAAAGGTCGGTGCGGTGGGGTTTTTTGTTTGGTTTTTGGTTTTGATGGTGGTGGTGGCAGAGAAACTGGCTCCAGCAAGGTGGTGCACTGGAGCTTTACAGATCATTAAGAAGCTGTGCTCCTGAGCCTTCTGAGAAAAATGTCCCCACAGTTTTAGAACAGGACTTTAATTTTAAAAAGAAACCCATCTCAGCATAGGTGTCTGAGACAAGACTGACGTCTTCCTGCCAGTGTAGGGTGCCACCTAGGGCGAGACTGACAGGGGTGCCTGTGCTTGGACTTGAGCGAGTCTTCATTGGTGTCCCCCTTTCCCCACCCTCCACACATTCTACCCATCTGTCAAGGCTTACTCCCACTGCTAACTTTTTAAATCTGTGATATTACCTGCAGGTGGGACCAGGGCACTGACTCCTTTCTGCCCACCTCTTTGGCCACCCCAAGTAAGATCCTGCCTTGGATCCTCAAATACTTCTCTTTTTGGTTATTTGGTCTTCTCATCCCCTGTGCGCAACTTTTGAGAGAAAGGTCTGATCTTAGCCCTTCTGTTGCCTCCATCTTACCCTGAAGCGTGGGGCTAGACACATAGTAATGTGCTGAATAAAGATTTGTGGGGTGGTTATTTCCTGGTATCTGTTCTGGGACATTGTCACACAACAGACATTTATTGAGAACTCCCATGTAAACTGAGCCCTTTGCGGTGATCACCATTGGAGCCATAAATGCACATCTTCGGGCAGCCTTTGCTGATATCTCTTTTTGGCACCTCTCTTGAGGGCAGTTAAAGTATTTGTTGTATTTGCTTTGAAGCACCCCCTCCTCCAGCATAGTGCAACCTGGGTAAAGCACAGTGCATGTGATTCATCTTTCCCCCAAAGTTGTTCTCAGACCACGTCTGGCTGTGCAAGCAGCCCAACCTGCCACTCAGTTGACTCCCAAGAAACCTGGAAGTCATCTGTATACTTCCCTTTCTCTCCCTCACTCTTTAAGTACGAGTGGAGGTCCAGTGCTCTCATCTCTTAAATAGCTCTCAGATCCACCTGTCTCCACTGCCAGAATCCTGGACCACACCCCCACCATCTATCTCCTGAGCCACTGTGGAAGCCTTTTAGGTGGTCTTCCTGCTTCCACACTAGCCTTCTCCTAATCCCTCCCTCTTTTGCTTAGTAGAGTCCGAGTGCAGGTCCGATCAGGTGACTCTCCCCTCCCCCCACACGTTTAAACATCCTCCAGTGGCTTCCTCTATTTCTGAGATAAAGACCTCATTTTTGAAGAGGCCCCAAAGGCCTGTGTGGCTCACTCCTGCTGACCTCTTCTTCCTCAAATTGAACCCCGACGTGCCCCCTGAAACCTTCCATTTCACTATGCTGGCTGCCTTCAGCCCCATGAACCCTGAGTATTTCATAATCCAAAATCCATTCCCAGTCCCACACCAGTCTCACAACTTTCTTTCCCTGGATTCGCCCTAGAACATTTCTTCCTTTTAACCTTCAAGGTTCTCCCCATAAGATGCTCATGATGGCCAAGCGTTTTTCCAGCCTTTCTTGTGTATTGACTTATGTAATTTTCACAACCCTGTGAGATAGGTACACTTATCCCTTACCTCAGTGGTCCCCAACCTTTTTGGCACCAGGGACTGGTTTTGTTGAAGACAGTTTTACCATGGACGCAGGGGGATGAGAGGGTGGTTTCGGAATAATTCAAGTACATTGTATTTATTGTGCACTTTATTTCTGTTATTATTACATTATGATATACAATGAAATAATTATACAGCTCACTTGCCACTATAAAGCCTGCCACCAGATGCAGCTGAATTATCACTTGCCACTTGATAATGAGTTTTGCAAGTAATTGATTTATCATAGTCTCTGTGCAGTCAAATGTCTCTGCTAATGTTAATCTGTATTTGCAGCACTAGCGTCCATCACCACCTCATATCATCAGGCTTTAGATTCTCTTACGGAGCGCACAACCTAGATCCCTCGGATGCGCAGTTCACAATAGGGTTAGCGCTCCCATGAGAATCTAATGCTGTTGATGACCTGACAGGAGACAGAGCTCAGGCAGTAATGTGAGCGATGGGGAATGGCTGTAAATACAGATGAAGTTTCGCTTGGCTGCCGCTCACTTCCTGCTGTGTGGCCCAGTTTCTGACAGGCCATGGACTGGCAATTGGTCCGTGGCCCGGGGACTGGGGACCCTTGCCTTACATTATCAGTGTGAAAATTGTAGCACACAAATATTAATTAACTTCCTAGGCATTCTGGCTCCAGAGCCCATGTTTGTTTATTATTAACTCTTTATTATGGAGGTTTTCAAACATACTAAGTGAAGGCAGTTGTCATTGATTTCTGGGCATCTATCACTCAGCTTCAACAACTACCAACAAAAGGCCAGTCTCTTTTCATCTATACATCCCCAACTTCAACCAATGAATTATTTTAAAGTAAAACCCAGCCCATCATTTCACTGTACTGGCTAGTGGGTATCTCTAAAAAAATTAAGGACTTCTTTGGTCAATTTTTTTTTAAACAAACTTTTAAATTTTGGAGTAATTTTAGATTCACAGGAGTCCAAAAGATAACAGGATTCCTCCTGTATAACCCTCACCCATTTGCCCTAATATTTCAGTCTCACATTACCGTGGTACAATTGTTAAAATGAAGAAACCAACTTTGGAACATTACCGTAAAGTACACTCCAGATTTTATTGGATTTCACTATTTTTTACACTTTTTTTTTTCCTGTTCCAGGATCCTTATGACAGTTTCTCAGACTTTCCTTGTTTTTGATGACCTTGACAGTTTTGAGACATACTGGTCATATATTTTTACAGAATGTCCCTCAATTTGGGTTTGACTTGTGTCTTTCTCATAGTTAGATTAGGGTTATTCTTTTTGGAGGAAGAATTTACAGAGGTGAAGTGGCTTCTTTTTTCACATGGTATCAGAAGGTTTTTTGATTAGTTTGAAAATAATCTCAACAACATTAACACACTTAAAATAATTATTTCTTCATGTCTTCAGACCAGTCACTACTTGTCTTAGTCTCTTCGGGCTGCTATAACAAAGTACCATGGGCTGGGTGGCTTATAAACATCAGACATTTATTTCTAACAGTTCTGGAAGCTGGAGGTTCAAGAACAGGGTGCTAGCAGATTTGGTTTCTGATAAGAGTCAGGTTTCTGGTTCATAGACATCGCCTTCTAGTTGTAACACCACACTGCAGAGGGTAGGGGGCTCTTTCTAGAGTCTCTTTTATAAGGGCACTAATCCCATTCCTCACCTCCCAAAGGCCCCATCTCTTAATACCACTATCTTGGGGGTTAGGATTTCAGTTATGTATGACTTT
Organism: Lyroderma lyra; assembly: GCA_004026885.1. Taxonomy (NCBI): domain Eukaryota; kingdom Metazoa; phylum Chordata; class Mammalia; order Chiroptera; family Megadermatidae; genus Lyroderma; species Lyroderma lyra. Next base: position 146,046 of record PVJL010003685.1, on the reverse strand, counting down.
TGTGGGGACACAGACATTCAGTCCATGGCACTATTCACATTTCCCTGATTGTTGCATCATTTTTAAAATAACCAGTTTGTTTGAATCAGGACCCTACAAGGCCTACCATTATACTATTTGACTGATGTCTTTTTTGTTTCTTCTAATGTGTTGAGTCTCCTTTCCTCTTTTCTTTTTCTTTCTATTGAAACTGGGTTGCTTGTCCTATAGAATTACTTTCTTTCTCAGTGTGGCTGAAGGCATCTCTGTGGTATGATTGACCGTGTCCCTCTGTGCCCTGTTCCCGTTAACCACTGCCCCATGTCACCCAGTGAAGCGGAGGAAGATGAGACAGCACCCAGGGAAGCTCCGGGACCGGACCATGCTCCCCTTCCTCCTCCTTTTCTGCTCAGTTTCTCTGCTGAACCCATTCTTCTCTTTAGACTACATTCCAGTTTTGCAAGTTGGGGCCCTAGGAGAGGAAACAGACACACATGCTTCTTCCCATTTGTGTTTCAGTCTATGCAGAAATGGGTGTGTGTGTGTGTGTGAACTTTCTTGCTGCCTCAGAAGTCTCGCTTAACTGCTAAGATGACTTGGGGTATTGGGTGTGCTAGGATCCGAAATTGGCCGAGGCCTGTGGTGGCAGAGCAGGCGTGTTGCACAGGGCTCCTGCTAGGGTACAAGGAACTTGCTGGGCAGGAAAATGCACTCTTCACTCCAAGGTGGAGAGGTTTATGTAGGAGGTAATGAGGGGGTTTCTCACATAGTTGCCTGAAGTAAGTTCTAAAATGAAAGGGCCTTGCCAGTAGTTATGTGTTTTAATCATTTACATCTCTCAGCTAGAGACTGTTTCCCAGGGCTAGTCTGGGACTGCTTTGGACTGTAGACAGGGGTGGTATGTTCTGGCCTAGTGGCTCTCAACCCTGCTGCTCTCACCTGGGCAGTCTATTATTAAATAGACACTGATGCCTGGAGCCCACCCCAGGCCAATAGAGTTTGAATCTGAGTGTACAGCTGGTTTTTGGAATACCCAGGTGATTGAATGAGCAGCCTGATCTAGGCCTACTGAACTGGTCCAGGCTTTCTGCCTTGGGGCTATAGGTTCAGTGAGTGTTTTATTGCTAATCCAGAAGAGCAGTGGCTTAGAGGTCTGGATACAACAGGACTGTCAGTTCCTTCTTAGACCATTGCCCTCAGCTGCTGTTCCCAAGGCCCACTCTCCCCCAGGGGTGGTGGAGGTAGGAAGGCAGTGTTTACTGCAGGCCCCAGAACCTTTGGAGAATTAGCTGACTCACCTTCTTGTGAAGGGAAAGGGAAGGAATCGCTTGGCTGATTCATTCTTCAGGTAAAGAAAAAGGGGAGCAAGAACATCCACTGACTGATCTATTGGGTAAAGATGGGAGCTGAATTTTGAAAGAGGCAAGTAAAAGGCCATACATATTAAATTATCTAGAAAATAACAATCAGACTGAGAAAGCAGAATGCCTCCCTGCCATTCAGCAGGCTGGGAGGACAGGCACATAAATCAGCCACAAGGAAACACGGTTTCTCACAAGGACCCACTGTAGATAGAGTTTCTCACAACAACCTCCTTTTGAGTCACCGCTCTTTCATACTCACTGAGAAATCACATTCTCCAAGACCTGTTTTACGAGAGCACAGATGCCACTCATGAGGGCTCATATCTGATCACCGCTCAAAGGACCAGTCTCCAAATCCCATCACCTTGGGCATTAGGATTTAACATGAGTTTTGGGGGAACACAAATATTCAGCCTGTGGTAATACAGTGTAGTTATTATGTTAATATGATACAATACTTTTATTAATCTAGGAGCCACATTCCAATTTTGTCAATTGTCTCAATAATGCCTTTGGGAAGAATTTCCCCCTGCAGTCCAGGATTCAGTCCGGAATCACATGATGCATGTAGTTGTCTCTTTAGTTTCCTTTAAGGTGAACCAGATCCTCTGTCTTCCTTTGTCTTCCTGACATTGACATATTTGATGAATAAGGCTGGTTATTTTATGAAATGGTCTTCAGTTTGAATTTATCTGGTGTTTCTTCATGATTAGGTTTAGTCATCCCAGAATGTTATGTGAGCAATATTGTGGATGTCTCAGGATGTCACATCCAGAGGCATACAATGTCCATGTACCCCTCATTGGTTCCTTTAACGTGTCCCCATCATGTTGAGGGGTGGCACTTCATTATTTTCTGGCACAGTAGAATGTGTCAGCCTCATCTGGTACCATCCCTGCTCCAGTCCTGGCATTGGCCACTTCTTTAAAGAACCCTGACTCATTTTAGTGGACCAAGACCTACATGTCATTCTGTCTCTTTAATATCCATCTGACTCTATCTCTTTGCCTATTAATTGAAATCATCCTTTTTATATGCATTTGACAATATCCTAATCATTTTTTCATGTCATTAATGTTGTCTGAAAACATGATTTTAAATGGCTGCTTTGTGTTTGATCATACAAATGAATGGAACATCATTTATTTAACCATTCACCTTTATTTTATTTTTTTTATTCTAAACTACAAATATTTATTGAGCATTTACTATGTTGTTAGGCACATACTCTGTGACAACTTTCTAGAATACATAAGACATAGCCCAAAGAGGATGGGAAAGGAAATGTACAAACCAAGAATTTAACAATCTAAGAGAGAATGTAGATGTGTGTACAATTGGCTATAATACAATACATGGAGCATAAGCAAAGTGCTACAAAGAACAAATGGTATAATTATTTGAGCATGGGAGACAGCAAAGCCTTATAGAGAAAGCATTTGAGTGGGGACCTAAAGAATAGAATCGAATCATGATGGGTGCAGACAACAGGAGAAGAGAAGGATATGAAATGAAGAATGACATTTTAAGTACAGGAAATACCATGAGCAAAAAACACAGAAGCACAAATGCATATAGTATGTTCCAGAAATTGCAAGTATCCCTGTATGGATAGCATGTGGGATAACCATCCACCTTTAGAATAATGCAGCAGTGAGTGTCCTCGGCATATATCTCTGACTACACTTCTGACCATCTCTGATTGTTTCCTTAGGGGTGAAATTTTGCCAGGACAATGGATGCATGAACATCCTGGTTTAGGCCATTTGAGCTATGAGAGGTTAGAGAAGCAGCTCTTTTCATTAGGAATGGTGCTGAGGCTTGATCTGGTCTGTGAAAGGCAGAATCTCAGTTGGGGAGGCAGTAGGAGCTGGAGCGGCTCCAGGCAGGGGGTGCCACAGTGAACAGAGAGATAGAGGTGGCATGGGGCCTGGTGTTTGCAGGGGACTTGGAGGTGACTTGGGGCCTACTATAGGGTCTTCATTGGGGAGGGGAAGGAGCAGAAGTTGGCTGCAGGGTCTGGGGTCCTGGTGAGCAAGGTTGGGGGCAGTGTGGATGCCTCTGTTCCCTCCCCTGTGCAGAGGACAGTGCTGGGAGAGTTGGGGGATCCAGGGAGGATTTGGGCAGAGCCTGGGAGTGTAGCAAGACATGAACCCCCAGTGTTTGCAGCCTTTCCCTTTGTCCTCTAGCTTGGCACCCTCTCTCCTCCTTCAAGCTTGGCTTTGCCAACCTGGCTCTGTCCCTTGGGCAGAGGGCCCAGTAGCAGGGCTGCTCAGTTTCCTTTCTTTGTCCTCTAATGCCTGTGGCCTGCTTTGCACAAAGCCCTTCTTTTCCAGGGACCTAGCTCTGGGGCAAGGCTACAGGGAGCTGGCCTCTTGTCCTGAGCCTCACAGGTCTCCAGGGCTATGGGTGAAGGAGGGCCTGAAGGCTGCAAGCTGGGTGCCTTGTGCTTGAGCTCTGCCTAGGGAGAGCTTGACCTTGGAGAGGGACCCTCCCTCACTTGAAAGTCCTAAGCAGGGCAGGGAGGCTGTGATGATTAGGGAAGGCTGGGAGAGGGCAGGGAACCAGGCCTCCCTTCCAGCCTGCATGCTCAGTGGAGTGAATCTCAGGGTACTGGAGGGAAAGGGAGAAAAATGGGAGTTACCTTGAAGCAAAGTTGGGACAGTTACTTGAGTATCTTAATGGTCTTTTTGTGTTGACATTAGAAAGCTCTGAGATCTGGGAAAGCTGCCCTCAGCTCACTGAGCAGTGAGGCCTCATTGGTATTCATCACCCATGTGGGGAGTCCTGGGGATTGTGGGATCCCAGGAGTAGGGGCGAGGTATGGGATGGGGTTCCCCAGTGGCTGGAGGATTTTCTGCAGCAGCTGATCTACTCTCCTCTCCCATGCCTTTCTCCAGACATCCTTCTATGGTCGCTTCAGGCACTTCTTGGATATCATTGACCCTCGCACACTCTTTGTCACTGAGGTAAGTCATGGCTGTCATTCTTGCAGATGCCCCTTGTCCTTTGTACCTTGTCACTTTAGAAGATCCATGGGTCATCTGTGTTTGTACTTTATACACATTATCTCATTTCATTGGGATCTCACAACATCCTCTTAAGGTAGCTATATATCATTATTATTATTTCAAACTTTAATAAAATATTACCAACTACATGAATTACCATGCTCATTACAGAAGGTCAAACATACAGATGTGATTAAGTATAATGAAAAAAGTATCTTTTATACACTCTTCCTACCCAGTTCCCTCTAGTCATAGGTGATTAAGGTATACCGTATTTTGCTGAGTATAATGTGCTCCCGTGTATAATTCACATCTACATTTTTGGCCCAAACTTTCAGGGAAAAAATTTTCCTTTTAATTTTTTAATTCAAATTTTTATTTGTTTATATGTAGATACTTCTTTTTTGTATTATAAAGGATTTTTGCATTTATTTTTAACATATTAAGGTACAAGAAATTTTATGTATAAAATTTTTTATATAAAAAACTGACTATTGTATTCCAGGGTATATTGCATATGGATATCATTATTGATTCCTAGAGTTATACTTTTAACTCATAAGCATAAGTAAAAGAATTAAAACCATTTATATAGATATGGAATTAATACTACCCATGCATAATGTGCATCCTTATTTTTCCCCTCACAAATTTGGGCAAAAAAGTGCTCATTATACATAGCAAAATATGATGATTTACCTTTTGTATGTGAACCATTCTGTGAATTTTGATAAAGGTATTCAAATTATAAATCCACTACCACAGTCATGATGTAGAACATTTCCATCACCCTAAAATGTTTTCTCATGCCCATTTGTAGTCAATCTCCCCTGCCCAGCCCTTGCCAAACACTTACCTGTTTTCTGTCCCTACTGTCTTGCTTTTTCCAAAATGTCATATAAATGGAATCCTACAGTGATGGAGCCTTGTGTGCCTGCCTCTTTTCCTTAGCATAATGCTTTTGAGATTCATCTATGTTGTTGCATGTGTCAATACTGCATCCCTTTGTATTGCTGAATAAATATTTCGTTGAAAGGATGTTCCAGAATTTGTTTATCCATCCTCTTGTTGATGAACACTTGGGCTATTTCCAGTGTTTGGCTATCATAAATAAAACCACTGTGAGCATTCTTTGTGTGGACATTTGGTTTCATTTCTCTCCAGTAAATAACTAGGAATGGGATCACCGGCTCATATGGTAAGTGTGGTAAGTGTGTGTTTAACTTTATAGGAAAATACCAGAGCATTATTCAGAGTGGCTCCACATTTTACATTCCCACCTGAAATGTTCCAGTTGCTCCACATCCTCACCAACACTTGGTATTGTCAAATTTAAATGTATTAAGTTCATTTCAGCCATCCCAAGAAATGTGTCTTTATAGCCTTTGTCTTTACAAATGTGTGTATGAGTCATGCACATAGAAAATAGTGAAGATTTATTAAGGACTTACTGTGAGCAAGGCAGTGTTGAAAGTATTTTACATGTATCAGCTCATCAGATTAACTCAAAGCAACCCATGAGGTAGATACTATTACAAGTTCCATTTTGCAGATGAGGAAACAGACAGACAGAAGTTCAGTCTTATGCACATGGTGCTGGCCAGTAATGGAGCCAGGGTATAAACCCAGGTAAGCTTATCTCTAGACTCATTCTTAGCCAGTTTGTATTCCTATTCAGGTAACAAGTTTAAGGAATTCTCCCGAGATTACAAAGCTGGAAGAAGGCCTGAGTCCCCACCTTGGGCCCTGAGCCATGTACCCTGAGGCAAATCGTTATGCCTGGAGTCAGCTTCCTGAGTGGACAACTTCCTTGCACATCTTCTCTGTGCTGTGCATGGGCTTGCTTCAGCCTGCACTTGATCAGCTTTGGGAGGGAAAAGCCATGGTGGAAAGAGACGCAAGGCCCAGCACCATCTCCATTGCACCCAGGGAAGAAGCCCATGGAGTTCCCTGGTGGTGTAGTGGCTTAAGGCTTCGGCGCTGGTGCTGTCAACGCTGCGGCCTGGCCTGGGTTTGATTCCTGGCCAGGCCAGGGAACTACCCACATACTTACTAAATAAATAAATAAATAAATAAATAAGGAAAAAAAAAAAGCCCAGTCACGTGACGTATGGGAATTAACTTGATATATGGTTTCCCACTGGGTGTCTGCAAGGACGGAGGGCTCAGGTATTTTGCTGGCTGGCCCCACCTGCCCCTCTGGGCCTACCACCTCCTGAGGGCAAGGCTGCTCTCTCTACTTGGCTCTGTATGGATTCTCTGAAGGAGTTGTCAGTGCAATCACATAAAAATTTGAAAGAGCTCAAAACTAGAGAAACTACTTACCTAGCCTAGATCATGTATCTTTCTAGAAAGTTCCAAAATGGTGCAAAACTAGATATAGTTGCAACATAAATCCCAACATAAATGCTGCCTGTTTGATGGAGGAGTCAGCAGAGGCTAGTGCTTAACTCAAAGGATGGAGCTGCTGGTGGTGGACTGAGGCATGTCGAGAGATGACGGAGGTCAGCTTGAGAGGTTGGGAGGTATTTCAGTGCTCCCCAGATTACCACGGGCTGGCAGGAGCTTTGGGGATGGTTTGGCGGTGACAGGGCGGCATGCTACCTGTGCCAAGGGGCTCACACCCTCCTTCCAGTACACTTTCTCCTTACACTTGGTGTTACTACTCCTCCTGTACCACATATTTCTTCTTCAACTCCTCAATTGTGAAAGGCCCCAGCATTCTTATACATCACTAAACTATTTGGGTTTAAACACCATCACTAAATAAAAACATCTCTTACTTTACTATTAAATGAAGTGTCAAGGCAACTTAACTATTTACTAATTAGAAAATAAAACCAATGTAATGGTAGTTTTAGAATATTTTTCAAATTTCATGTGTTCCCTCCCCTTACAAAGATTATGATAGATTTACCAGAAAGATCTTCGCCTTTCCCCAGCTGTCCCCATCCTCCACACCCCAGCTGGGACTGTTTTCAGCACTGCCCGCTAGCCTTTTGGAAAGTTTCTGCCCGCAGAAGCTCTCCTATGCCCTAAAAACTCTGGAAGGACCATACGAGGGGCCTTCAGGCCCTTACTGGGTCTGGTCCTGGCTGGTTACTTAGCAAGGTCATCTGCATGGATGCAGTGAGAAATTAGAGGCACTGGGAGGAAGTGTCTGATATGTGGTTTTATTAGTGAGGGGCTCTGAACCCCAAGCCCCTTCCCCATGAACTACCAGGAGGGCCAGCCTCCCACTTCTGCTGGGATTGTAGACCATGGCTTCTGTCTACAAAACACTGTTTCTTTCCCAGGGCACTTAGCTGGTGTCCTGGGGAGGAGTGTGGGGCAATGGCTACTCAGTCGGAGGATGGGCCACTTTGCCTATGAAGCCAGAAGGGTTGTGGAGGACATGAGGAGGGGGCTCTGGAAACCAGTGTCCTGAGGTGGAAACATCCAGGGCAGCTTAAGCCATCTGGTAACCTGGTTCTGGGAGGCAGTAGCTGAGTCAGTGGATATATTCATCTTAAGAGAGTTGTGCAGCCATTTACTTGCTTGCAATTTATAACTAACCAAGCTTTAAAAATACTCCAACCCTTTTATGTGTAATGAGGTGGAGGAAGGTTTATTCACTGTAATTTCTCTTAGAGAGAAGGCTGTCTTTGTTCTGTGAATGTCTTCAGCAAGTCTTCAGAGGTGAAGGTTGGTCTGCTTGAGAGAGGGGGAAGAATTGTGCTTTGAGAGAGAAGGAAGAAGAGGGGAAAACAGTGGGAAGGAGAGCAAGTAATGGGGTGAACTGAAAGGCTAGTGTCGGGGCTCTTTTGAGATGGGTCATGCCTACTGTGCTTGTGAAAGTCATTGACATGGCACTATTTTCCCCTCCATCATTCCTGGGAGGTTGTCAGTAAAGTCTGCATGGTTCCTGAAATCTCTGCAAGGATCAGTTATTTGGGGGGATCTCGAGGGGCTGTGAGTCAATGTCAGGGTGGAGTGTGTGTACAATCAGGCCTGAGGAAGGACACCCCCAGGAGATAGCAGAGGCCCCATCTTTGGCCTTCCTAGGTCATGGAATTTGATGTAGATCTCTGAGGACAGTGCTGCACCAGCAGACATCTGAGCTACTTTTAATTATGGACTGAAGATGATAGGGATTTGCTGTTCTGAATTCAATAATTATTTAAGGGAATGAGTGGTTAACAGAGCGTTATCCTAAAGAGCATAGAAAAGTAACTGAAATTGTGTTAATGACACCATCTCAGTACTACGAGGGTGGGCTGATAAGTTTTTCTCTGCTGTAATACTTTTTGTTACATTAGACATATCCAGATATAAACAGTTCTGTGTGGTCACATGGTATCTCCCCTCTGTCATTCCTGACCTTGCACGCACAGTTGCTTACATTTTCCACCCAGTGCACGTTGAAATGGAAGAGTCTTCAGACATTCAGTTCAAACAGTGTGCTGTTACTGAGTTCTTAACAGCAGAAAAAGTTCCTCCAATTGAAATTCGCAAAAGAATGCAAGCCGTTTATGATGATCAGTGTGCTGATGTGAGCACAGTAAGACCCTGGGTGAGGTGGTTCAAAGATGGAGACGTGGGGCAAGCAGATGTGAGTGACAAACCACGAAGTGGAAGGCCTCTTACTGCAAGTGATCAGCTACATCAAAATCGCAGGAGTATATTGAAGTGTGTGGTGATTTTGTAGAAAAACAATTATGCAGCTTTGAAAATAAATGATGTAGGTGTATTTTTTCATTTCGTTAAAATATCTTTTCCTATTCATTTTCTGTTTAAGTGGAGGCAAAATGTATCCGCCCTCCGTTGGTGTATTGGTATAGATAGTAATCTGAAACGATTTGGGCTGTACTACAGGATAGAACAAATCATTATATTGATGTTGGGAACCGGGGTTCTTACCATGGGAGTAGGGAGATACAAATACAGGGAGTAGGGGAAAAGACAAAGCTCTGTCATGTTGTATTTGCGTTGGAGGTATTAGTATGAACTCATGATTTACATGCACACACACACACACACATGCTCACATACACATGCATCTCAGTGTCCTAGCTCTGTTCACTGAGAGGACCTAGAAGCAATGACACTCAGTCACCATGTACCACTATCCACTAAAAGCAACCAGGGTTCTTGGAGAGATGGTCAAATCCACATCTGGGGCAAGAAGAGTTGCTATAGAAACTAAGAAAGTGCTGAGAATGATGGAGACACAGGAACTGGCTTGAAGGGAAATACACTGGATACATTTGGGACAATTTCAGCATTAACAAGAATAAAAGTAATGGAGTAATAATGATGTTGATGATAATAATATCCATGGATCCATAGTAAAACTAAAAATATGGGGGGTGTGGGGCACTCTTCTTTAAAGGATAATGTCAGCTTAACAAATGTAGAAGGAAATGACCATTGTGTAATCCTCACTGAAACCAGAATCATTACTGGATGCTATTTCTGTAGAATAAAAAGTTGTTGGGAAACAGGATACTTACATGCTCACAAATCAGTATCACCTTTAAGATTATTTAGCAATTACAAAGGAGAAAATGTACCTTTATCATGAAGAGCTTGGGAGGTACCCCTTTAACCAGGTGACCAAACTTAGTATTACTAATAGTGAGAAAGATTCACATGTGCCTCCTGATGTGATGTGATTCTGTTATTAATCCCTAAATATGGGAAAATAGATGGACATCTAAAGAAGAAAATAAAAACTGCTCATTTTCCCTCTTGCCAGAAATAATCACCATTAACATTTTGGTATACATCTGTGTGCAAAATTAGAATGTGTGCATAATATATATGTGTGTGTATATATATGTAGCTTTATCTATATATAGAATCGTGGTCTATGTGTATACATAACAAATGTATACATAATATATATTCTTTTCTCCATGTAGCATATCATGAGCATTTTTCCTTGTCATTAAATGTTGTTTCAAAATGTGTTTTAATTACTTCATAGTGGGAGTTCCTGGTGGTATAGTGGCTAGGCTTCGGCGCTCTCACTGTCACTGCAGCTTGGGTTCGATTCCTGGTCAGGGAACAACTAAGAAACAAACAAAAAATAAACAAACCAAAACTTCATAGTAATCTACCATGTGATTATTCTGTAATTTATTTAACCATTTGGGTGGTTTCAAGTCTTTTGCCATTATAAATAATATTGCAGTAAATATCCATGTACATAAATCTCCCCACCTTTCTCTCTATTTCCTTTGGATAAATTCCTAGAAGTGGAATTTCTACATGAAAGACATTTTAAGGCTTTTGAGTATATTGCCAAATTGCCCTGCAAATTGTACCAACTCGTATCAAGATTATATCAGTTTATACTCTCAATAGCAGTGAGTGAGGGTGTCCATTTAAATGCACTCTTGACAGCAGCAGTTATTCTAACCTTAAAAATATTTCATGGAATTTTTAATAAAAATACCCAAATGTCAGTACCTTTATACACTTCAAGTTCTTGCCCATCTGGCATACATTTTTGGCATACTTATTGCATTGATCACAGACTTATTGTTTGTTTTTCTTCATTCATTTCCAAGTCATTATAATTTTTTAAAGTCAAGTCTTAATAGTATAAATAACCATTACTGTTAAAATTTCTGGTTTAACAGATAGGTTTTTTCCTTTCTTTGTATTCCCACAAATCATATTCAGGCATATCACTTTTTCACTTCTGCTGAATTTATTTTTTAGAATAAATTCTTAAGAGAAGGGTATCCAGGTTGGAGGCCATGATTGTTTTTATGGTTCTTAGGATAGCTGAGCAGATTTGTTTTCTAGGGGGTTGTACCACCTGTCATGCTGCCAGAATTACATGGCTTTACCTCACATAGGCCCCTGAAGGTGACCAGAGGTGAGCCACAGGGAAAGCAGAGCCTCTGCCTGTGAGTCTGCTGGTTCCTCTTCCCTTGGGCCTCTCAAGAGGGCGGCTCATAGCTGGTAGGCGTCAAGGACCAATCTCAGCACAGATAGCCCTGTGGGTCCTAGGTCTGCTGGGAGGTAACAAGAAGGGGCTTAGGAAGACCCAGGGAAGACAAGAGGAGGTCTTGGGACTTTGCCCTCATGTAAAAACATTAGCTTTGGCCCCCAAGTCCCTCCACCTGTGGCCACAATAGGAATGGATCAAGCCAGGCTTGCAGACAAGGTAAGAATGATGGCTCTGCACTTGGCAGATTCAAGACTGGCCCAGGTGAGAACAATCAGCTATTGAGCAGTTACATGATGTGACATAACCTGCTGGCCCTCCTCCCAGCCATCCCTGCGCTATTCCCTCGTGCAGACACCCATCCTGCTGTCATTTCATTCTCCTTGATACATGACACTCCCCCCCACCCCTTTTTTCAGTTCTGCAAGCTTTGGGATCCTCAGAATTTTGCCCAAAATGCCCATGTTTCAATTGTACCCTTTCCCTAAACATGCTGTTCAGGTTCTGTGTCAGGCAGGGCTCAACTTTGAGAATGAAGAAGGATTTTCCTTCTCTCGTCAGCTTTGGTGGGAGATACGGACTTTGCTGTGGTTTCTTTGGGAGACCACCCTTCTCTCAGTTACTGTGATAAGGACAGGAGGTTCTTCCATGCTGATGTGTCCTGGAAATGGCCCAGAACTGGGATAGAATGGATTTGAGGTTTCCAGGCATCACCCACCCACTCTGTGACCCTGGGCAAGGAAATGCCCTTCCTTTTCTGGTCCCAAATGCCTCAGAAAGGGGATGGATGGCCTAGGTAGTTCTATGATGTATACACACAGAGGAGTATTTGTGTTCATGTCCTGTATGAACAGTTTCTTGGGACCCGAGAATTCTATAAAACCAGCATCACCATCGAGGGACTTGGGTCTGCTGCTTTGGAACATGGCTTCCTCACCCTGACCATGCCCTTTCCTCCCCCACCTCCCCTTGCCCAAGAAGCCTCAGTCATTTATTTTTGTTAAATGTGCATTGTGTGTGGCCTTTTGTTGGTGATGGGCTGGGGTAGGTGCACTCTGTGGTCCTGCAAAAATCCTTAAAACCAGTCCCCTGCTCCCTGCACTTTGCAATCTCTGACAGATAACTTGGGGACCCTGGCAGTAAGTGGTCAGGGACCTCAGAGAGGTGCAAACCCAATCCTCTCTGACCGTTCACAGGAGGGGACATTTCTGGAAGATTCCTGGAGAAGGTGGCACTAAGCCTTAGGTTGAATTGGGATGGTATTGGACTTGGGGAGTAAGGGTATCTTGGTGAAGTGAAGACTATGGGCAGGGAAAGGAGGTGGGAACATTCAGACACTTGGAGAATGGGTGGGTCTCTTTACCAAAAGAGGGGATATAAAATAGTTTGGGGCACTGCTCACATCCTGGCCAGGTACTGTCACTCCCATCATATATTTAATATATTAAATATTATAATAAATTAACTATTTAAATCAGTTTGACATCCATCCTTAACCAAGCAGGGATTATGCTGTCTGCATTTAGTTTGGGGGTTTGCTATGGTACCCTCTCTTACTCTCCTAAAAAGATTAGCTTTGCTTCTGGTGACTCTCCCCAGCTTTTCTTTCTGTGCCCTTCCCTTCCTGTGTTCTTCTGTCCCTTTGTCTGTCTGGTGTGGTCTCCTGCCCTGTCTGGCCACCACCCTAACTTTCACTCCATACCTGCCTCTTGGCTTCCTTCTTCCCCTCAGAGACTTGGAGCCAAGATTCTTCTCTGTTCAAATTCTCTGCCACTGGAGCAGAGCTTCCAGGTGGCAGCATTTCCAGAGGGACCTTCTGGAGACCATGCTCCTGTTAAATGCAAGGAGACACCCTCACAGAGACACTTTCTGGCAGGTGAGCCAGAGACAGGCAGGCTGATAATGGATGGACTCTGGGAAGCTGAAGCCTGGGCCGTCCATCCCTCTGGCCCCTGGGTGCTCCAGGGAAGAGCCTGCAGTCTTGTCTCCAGCCAGCTGGCCCCCTTCCCGTTTTTCCATTCAGGGCTTGGCTGCCTGTTCCTTCCTGGTTGAATAGACTTCCTGCAGAGTTCACCCTTCCACAAACCTCCAGTTTCCCCCACCCCCTCAAGTGCCCAGGCCTTTTCTGCCAAGCCCACAATGCATCCAATGCATTGGGGTGAGAAGAGGCTTGACCCTCCTATCCCTCAAGCCTCCCAAGAAAACAGACTTCTTCTCTGCAGTGCTGGGAGACCAGCCCCCAGTATAGCTAGCTCTCTGAGACCTCTCCAGACAAGCAGCCTGGCCCCTTTCTGCCCCTCTGATAGAGGGGAGCCTGGCCGAGGGTTAGTAAGGCCCAGAGGCAGACAAACACATTCTAGCTTCCTTCAGTCCTAGATTCTCAGATTTGTCTTAGCAACTTTGGAGTTTGCTCTCCATCAGCCCATGCCAAGATCAGGGCTCTTGGGAACTTATTCTTGTGGTGGAAGGCCTCGCTTTGATGACCATGTCAAAGGAGATGGAAACTGGCCAGGTTGTTATAGGAACTCAGAAGAACCCCTGGAGTGGGAATGTAATGAGGACACGGGGCCATTCGCCATTCAGCGGTGGAAAGTGGAGCATGCATTGTGTGTGGCAGAGGCTGTGGCCCCGGGAGGCAGCAGGCTTGGGGTGGGGAGCTTGATGCATCACTAGGAGGCTTTGGGGATGTTGGGATGTATTCTAGGTTCACATACCAAAGCGCTCGCGTGACCTTAATGCAAGTTAAAACAATCAACGTGAAAAACGTGTTAAGTCTAGAAGGAAAATCATCCTCATATTTTCAGTGTTTATCTCAGGGTATATTTACAGGAGATTAAAAAATTTGGGGGTGCTTCTCTCTTTTTTTCTGACATTTTCTCTGAACAGCATGGATTAATTGGGTGGGGGGCACTCCTGAAAACACAAAAGTATCTCTAGTTTGGAAACCAACAGATTCTGGGAAGGCCCTCTGGAATTTTGAACTGATATGCATACATTGGAAACAGAAGGAACAGTACTTCCCAGCAGTCAGGCTGCTTCCAAGCAAGAAGTTTTCCTGGTCCCTGATGTCCTGGGTTAGAACAGTGCTGGCCACAGGTATTTCTCACATGGGCCTGATGGGTCGGGGGTGGCCTGGCTGGCTTGCCCAGGCTGGCAGTTATTCCTGTGGTTACAGTACAGGAGGTGGCTGTTCATTTCCCATCCTATGAGACCACCCTCTCAGTCAGCTCAGCAAATGCCCCTCCTGCCCCACTGACTGCCCTTCTTGGTGCTGCATTCTGCCTTTAGACCCAGGGGCTTATATTGAGGTCTCAACGTTCCTGTTTCAGCCAATCTTGTCCCTCCTCGGTCAAAAGGGGATCAGGGTGATTTCACTAGGTTTCTTTGCCCATGCCTGACATCCCTAGTGTGGGGGTTCCTTACCTGACCTTGACATAGACTGCCTTCTATCACTGTTGTGTATTTATTGCTAATTTTTTGAGGTATAACATACGTACAGTAAAATGCACAAATTCTAAGTTTATTGCTCAATGTATTTTGACATTTGTTTATACCCATGTCATGACTATTCAGATCAAATCATTGTACATTTCCATTGTTAGGGAGGGTTCCTCCCTGCCCTTTTTAAGTCATTATCCCCCACACCCTAAAGGTAACACTATGCTCACCTCTAACACCATAGGTGAGCTTGCCTGTTTTTGAACTTTATATACTATTTTGCACCTGACTTCTTTTACTTATCATTATGTATATTAGCCTTCTATTGCTATGTAAGAAATCACCCCAAAATATTGTGGCTTAAAACAACAGTCACTTTTGCTCGCTGATCTTTAGTTTGGGCAGGGCTGAAAGAGGATAGTTCATCTCTGCCCCATGCAGCCCTGGCTAGGGGTGGCTTGACTGGGGGCTGGAACGTCCATTTTAAGATGGCTCACTTGCATGGTGGGGGAGTTGGTACTAACCATCAGCTGGTGGCTCAGCTGGAGCCATGGGCTGGGCCCTCAGTTCCTATCCATGTGGGTATCTCCATAGGCTTCTTGGCTTCTTTACAGTATGACAGCTAAGTTCCAAGACAGCAACAACCATCACAAGAGAACATGCAAGGCATTTTTATGACCTAACTTCAGAAGTCACATAGCCTCACCTTGGCCAAACTCTATTTGTTGAGGCAGTCATGAAAGCCTGCCCAGGATCATAGACTCTGCCTCTGGAGAGGGATATGAGAAGGTTCTAGAAGAGCTTGGGAGATGGGAGATATTAGGATGGTCATCTTTGGAAAATACATTCTGCACATTATGTTTGTAAGAGCCATCCACATTGTGACATGCATTTGTAATTTGCTTTTTTAAATTGCTGTATAATATTTCATTGTGTACATATACTACAATTTACTTATCCAGCCTACTATTGACATTTGAATTGTGTGTAGTTTTGGGCTATTTGAATAGTGCTGTTATGGATATTCTTATACAGATATTTTGATGGACAGAAGTGACCTTATATCATTGTTGCTGTCTCTTTAGCTTTTAAGATTTTAAAAATCATATAATTTTATCCACTTATTTTTCTCTCTTTCCCTATCAGTTACTCTACCTATATGTACTTCAGTATGTAAATCCCTACTAGTGTTTTAAAAATGTTGAAAAGAAATGATATGAGTATTACATAAATATGTTTATAAAAACTTTGAGTATTGCAATTAAGATTGAGATTCCTTGCCAAATTGGGCCTTTTTCCTCCTACCCTAAGGTAACCCCTGCTACCAGTTTGGAGGGCCTCCTTCTGGGGCTTTTTAGAAACATTGACACACATAAACATCCTCATAGGAATATTGTTTTCTACGTGTGTGGGTTTTGTTTGTTTGGTACAATGAAAGGCACCATACAGCTCTACAATTCGCTTTCTCACTCAAAAAATATCTTGGAGTTATGGCCCTAGAATTGCATGTAGATCTACTTCAGTTTTTAAATTGCTGAATAACGTTTCACAGTATTATTATATCACTGTCATTTAGCCATTTTGCTATGGAAGGACATTTCGGTTACCTCCTTTATTGTTTTGTGTGTGTACCATGAACTGGAGGGCGGGCCTTGTAGCACCGTAATGTTGTCAGTGCTTGATTGAGACAAATGCATTCCCACAAGGGAGAGTTGCTGGATCCCTGGATCTGTGCCCCTCAATGTCCCTTTTCTTTCCCCTGCAGAGACGGCTCAGAGAGGCTGTGCAGCTGCTGGAGGACTACAAGCATGGGACACTGCGCCCAGGGGTTACCAATGAGCAGGTAACTCTGCTGGAGGTGGGGAAGGAAGGAAGGTGGCAAATTCATAACCACTTCCCTCCAGCCAGAACCACTACTTTTCCCTTCAGTATCTACTGCTACTGTGCCTACAAACCCCAGTGGACTTCTGGCTTTTTGGAGGGGACACTCAAGTCTCTCTCATACCCTGGGTCTGGTGGGAAGTATGGAGGCTGATGAGGCTAGAGAGGCCCAAAGGCAGGAGTTTGCTGGAGCTGATATATACATCTCTTCCCAATTCCACATTCGCTGACATCACAGTAATAGCTTGAAATCAGCCACAGTGAGAGTACAGTAGACCAGATCTCAAGCAACCAGATCTTAACCAGATCTCAAGCAACCAGCACTCTCAAGCAACCAGCAAAAAATCGAAGAAATAATACCACATTTATCCAGCATAGGTGCCAGTTAATGGAGAGTATACTTACATTTATTTGGCATCTTCCAATCTCCATGGGTGCCGATTAACTGAGAGTCTGCTGTATTTATACCATGGAAGTAGGCAAATGCTACAAACTGGGACTCTTTCTCCCCGAAGAATTGATTATTAAACATTTACGAGGATACCACTCGTAAAGTTCTTTGTACCATCTCTAATTCTTACTACACCCTCTAGTGATATTTTCAGTGTCTCCTTTCAATCTGAAGACTCGTGTTTTTCAGTTTCTTTTTTTCCCCCTGAAAATTTCCTTTCTGGGACCCACCTCCCGCCAGCTCCACACCTTCCTCTTTATATACATTTTCATTTTGGTGGAACACCTCTTCTTGTAGCTTTCTGAAAAAAGAGTAAATGGAAAGAAATTTTTGAGTACTTTTATGTCTGAAAAATTGTAATTCTGCACTCAGCCTTAACTGACAGTTTGGCAGAGGAAAGGATTCTAGTATGGCAATAATTTTCCTTCAGAATCTTGAAGACATTTCTCTATTGTCTTCTGGCGTCCAGTATATTGAAAAATCGCATCCTATTTTATTCCTTATTGTTTGCAAATGACCTATTTCTGTCTTTGGGAATGTTTAGGATCTTCATTTAGCTATACAATTTATTTCTGAAATTCCACAATGCTGTCTATTTTGGGTTCCTGGTAACTCCTTTCAATCTGACTACTTCTGTCTCTCAGTTCTGGGAAATTTTCTTATATTGTTTATTTGATAATTCCTCATTTGGGAACTCCTATTAGCCAAATATGCGACATCTTAGATTGACACTCAGATTTTCTTTTATTTTTTTCCCCTCTTCCATTCCATCACTTTGTCCTTCTGTTTGGCTTTGCAGGAAATTTTCTGGAGTTTATTTTCAACTTGTCAAATGTCCTTGAGTATATTTTCAACATGTCTATTTAATTTTTAACTGCAGTGAGTATAACTTTAATTTCTGAGAGCTCTTTGATTGCTTTTTTTTCTTTATTCTTTTTGATAGAATCCTCTTCTTGTTTTTTGAATACAGTATCATCTCACCTCTCTGTATTCTGACAGCCAAGAAAGGAAAGGAGGCTGGGGTTCCAAAATCCACTTTGCAGACTTTCATTCATTTCCCTGCTTTTATCTTCACTGACCACCCCCTCCACTGTGCTAGTGTTCCCAAGTGTGGAGTCACTTGGATTCAGTTTCTCCAGAAGGTTGATAAACCTCCAGTGTCTGGTGGGGACACAGGTGAGGGTGGGAAGAGCCACCTTGTTGTGGGGGGAAGGCCTGGAAGGTCTTACTGCTCTCACAGACTTTCAGCCTACCCCTGTGTCTAGCTCTCTGATTAACCCCCTTTTTACATGGTATCTGGTCCCTCCAAGTCCTGAGCTTTGCTGGTGTCCTGGGCAATGGACTGTCCCCTTTAGCATGCCCTCTTCATGCATTTAGGGGTGGCTCCTTACTCTGCTGGATCAGTTACTAAAACTCTATTCATTTCTAACCAGAAACGTGTTGCTGTCCCTCCTCAGCTATCTCCTCTTCTGTAGCTTTGGACTCTATTCATCACTGCCCCTGCCTTCTTCTAACACCTCTAGGCACAGAGCCCCTGCTGGGGCTCTGCTGCCACACCAACACACTCATGACTGCTGGGTGTTCCTGGGGGCAGGCTTGGCCATCAGCCCTCCCCAGTCCACCTCACTTTCGTATGTATTTATGGAGCCCCTACAGGTCAGGCTTGGTGCTGGGGCCTTGGGGAGAGAGCAGGAAAGAAGTTACAGGGAGGTCTTACCTCATGCATGGACTCCCCAGAATCTAGGCAATGACAGTGAAAACACACTATACCACAGGGAGGAGGAACCTGCCCAGAAGAGGGATGTCTAGAAGAGATTTCTCTCCAGAGAGCTGAGAGATGAGAAGGGCTGGTGAGGAGGTGGCACCGAGGAAGAGCAGTCCAAATGAGGAAGCATATTGTGAACACAGAGAGAGCAAGCCCCCCAGAGGAAATGACAGGGAAATGTGCTCCACTGCAGCCTGGCTGCAAGAAGGGAGGGCGTGCACAAGAAGGTATATGTCTTCGTGCAGGGCCCTGGAATGTGACGCAGGATGACGCAGTGCCGGGCTAGGCAGGTCTATCTCCCGACGTCTGCACTGGCCTGCTGGTTAGGGCAGCATCAGCAGGGAGGGCAGGCCTGGATTCCCTCATTGCCAACACAGTATTTCTTTCTGCCCCTCTCTAGACTCAAGTAGTCCTCAGAGCGTGCAGTTCCTCTCAGACACATCAGGACTGGGTCCCACCTCAAAGCCATTCCTCATCCTGTGTCTGCTCCCAGTCATGCTCCCCTTGGGCCTGTCCTTGCTGGGGTTGGCCTCTGGGACTCCTTACAGCTTCCAGAGTTTGGGGAATGAGGCCACATTTCTCCCTCTTTGCTTCCTTTAGTTGCTGAAAGTTGCCTGTCCTATTTCCTGGGCCTTCTTTGTTTTCTGTCCTGAAAGCCTCCATGTGCCTCCAGGCCAAAGCCTCCATGTGCCTCCAGGGAGCTGGGAGGTGGGGGACCCCTAGCACTAGCTGTGCTTCCCTTTCTGGCTCATGTTGTGAGGCCTGTAGTGTCCATCTGGTGGCTGGGTAGCATAGTGCTCTGGGTGTGAGCCTGCTCCCTAATGAGCAGGTCCTCCCTCCCTCCCTTCCCAGAGCATCAGGGATTGGGTTCTGTGGCAGCTCTTAACACTGCTTCCTTCCCAGGCCTCAGTTTGCAAAGCCACACCTGCCTCTGACCTTCACAGACACAGGAATGAAGGAGATAAGTGATGGCATTCCCACTCAGGGTTTGGGAAAGACTTGGCAATCTGGAATT
This sequence comes from Lyroderma lyra, assembly GCA_004026885.1. Lineage (NCBI taxonomy): Eukaryota > Metazoa > Chordata > Mammalia > Chiroptera > Megadermatidae > Lyroderma > Lyroderma lyra. The sequence goes on along the minus strand of PVJL010003685.1, from coordinate 126,202 downwards.
AACGACTGTCCTTTTTCCTGGTCCAGGCTAGCCCTGCTCAAGGATCATGTTTGTGCATCTGAAGAGGCCCATGGTGGTTCTTGATGTCAGTCTGGACAGCAGCCTTGTTTGCTTCCAGGCTCTGTGCCTGTTTTGATATCCTTTTACAGGCATGTGGGTCAATAGTCTATGCCTGTGTTCTAATGCCTGCAGGCCTGTCCTGATGTCATGGACAGTGCTGGGTAACCTGCGTGCCAGTGAGTTAGATAACCTGCCCTCCAGCTACAGCATCTCACCAGAGGGCATAGACCAGTGCATTGATGGTTTGTTCACACTTGATGACCTTGGTTTGGTTTTCTGTTAGTGGGTGGCTGGTATCTCCTCCAGAGACTGTTAATGTGTTAAAAGGTTTCTACACCAATGAATTTTTAGTCTTAAGGATAAAATGAAAGTAAGTATAATTTACCCGTTGGGTTTAAACATGTAGAAATTTGGTATGCTAGGAATCCTAATTAGGATTGTACTGCAGGCTTCTGAGTGGTAGTTTCTATCCATCATTCCATGTTCCCCAGAGGCTGGGAACCAGCCCACCTTCATTAAGTGCTTACTCTGCACCCAGCAAAACATATCACCTGCTCAGAGGCCGGCCCCATGCAGGATGAATTTCTGCCCTCAACCTGCCAAGAAAAGGGACAGCTGGGATGTAAGAGATCCTGCAAGTCTCCTCCTCTGGCAGAGAGGAAATGGGGTCAGCTGTGTTTGGGCTTTGTTGAAACTAGCAGAAAAAATACTAAGTTAAAAATACTTGCACCCCAAATATTCTCTGGGCGTCAGCAGGTTTGTCAGAAGCTGGCTGAAGGGAAAGCTTGGCGGATCCTCACCCCCTTGACCTGACCCCTAGCCTCAGGTGTCTGGGGGCCTGATCAGCATGCTGCCTCTCTTGGCCAGGCCAGCTTAGGCTGGCCCTTATTGTTAGCACAGAACAGGCAAAGGAGCGGTACTGGTTGGAGCATTTGTATAATGTGCTAGGTGTTGTACTGGGTGCTGTAGTCACTGCAGGAGCCTCTCTTGTGTGGTCTCTGCAATTCTATCTGGGCCCCTCTCTTCCTTCCCAGTACAGCAGTCAGAGTGATCTGTGAAAGCACACATTTCATTTGTTCTCTGCTCCAGCGTTTCTCAAGCCTTGGCACGACTAGCATTTGGAGCCGGATTATTCTTTGTTGTGGATGCTGTCTTGTACACCATAGGTTGTTTAACAGCATCTCTGGTCTCTACCCACTAGATGCCAGTAGTATCCCCTCCCAATTCATGACAACCAGATATTGCCAAATGTCTCCTATGTGCAAAATCCACTCCTGCCCCGCCGTTAGGAACCACTGCTGTAGTAGAACCTCTGTAATGTTCCCCCTTTCCACCGGAGTAAAAGCCACAGGCCTTAGCACAGCCTGCAAAGCCCGCATTCCTCTCTGATTTTGCCTCCTACTGTGATCCCCCTCACTCAGTCCACTAGTCACACTGGTCTCCTTGCTGTCCCTCAGACTTGCTGGACATACCCACTTCTGCCTCGGGGCCTTTGCACTGGCCGTTCTGTCTGCCAGAACAATCTCTGACCAGGTATCTTCTTGGCTTTCTCCCTCTTTCAACTATATTTTCCAGTGTCACCTTAATGAAAACTACCCTAACCACCTTACGTACTACTGTCAGGCCCTGCACATCCTACTTGAGAATCTGTCAGGGGGAAAAACACCGAGGGGAACAAAAGAAGTAGCCACTAGGGCCAGAGGCAGGATCAACGATGGAATCTTAGGGGGCCAGGGTGAATGGAGGGATCCAGGGACTGGAGGCGCTTCGTGGAGGTGGGCTGATGCAGACACTGTCTCCCCTTTCCCTCTTCCACCCCACCTCTAGCCCTGGCCTTCCTTTTCATCCCGCTCCCCCATGGCAGAAGCTGTGGCCCTGACCATGTCATCATGTTCCTCTGTCCCCTGCATGTTCCCCATCCCTCACCTTCTCCTCTAGTGCTATCTTCATTACAATAAATTCAAAAAATAAATCCATCCCCGCTGCTAGCACACACCCTGTTCTACTTCCCCACATGTACAGAAACACCCATCCTTCTAACCTATCAGAGAACTTACTATTTTTATTATTTATTGTTTAGGATCTGTCCCCACTAACATGTAAAAAGTTTTGTTCTTTTCTAGTCACTGATGTATTTTTAGTGCCCAGATCAGTACGTAGCACATAATAGGTGTTCAATGAGTATTTGCTGAAAAAAATCAATTTTCTTTCATCTTCACAATAACCTTGAAAGTAAGTATTGATATTCCCATATTACAAATGAGGAAGTGGAGGCTCAAAAAGATTAAGTAAATTGCCCCAAATCACGTGGCCAGTAAGTGGAAGACTCCAGAGTTTGACTCTAGGGTCTGTCCTCTTGATACAGAGAGGCTGCCTACATAGGAACCCGTGACGGCTGCTGTGCTGTGCGTGGAACTTGGGGGAGTTCCTTCTCCTTCCATGTGTCTGTAGCATTGATGGGGTACCTTCACCTAACATAGACTCACATATGTACATATTACCTGGGAGTAACCATGGCAACACAACTATTGTTGAGGAATAGTGTGATTGGCCCAAATGATAAATTAAGGAAGTTTTTTTTGTTTGTTTTATGGAAGCATCCTTTGCCTTACAGAAGGATCCCCTTCAGGCTCTGTTTAATTACCTTCTGGAGGCTGTTTTAAATAGGCTCTGTCTTTGCTGCCTTCAGAGGTTTGCAGAAGCAGCTTGGAGGAAAGCAGAGGGGAAGGGGAGCGAGCCAGACGGGGGGTGGGGCCTGGGCAGTTCCTCCTCCGTCTGGGGTCTGGGGACTGGGCACTGTGGGTATCCCTCCTCTACCCCAAGACAGGGCTTCTCCCTCTGAAGTTTGTTTCGGGGCCCACCCTCTGCCCCCCCTTGGGCTCTACACTGGGGTTCTAATAGGCTCAGATGGCAGGTCAGCTGAAATGCAGGCCATTTCTGAAATCAGCAAATTTCTGCATTATTCCTGCAACCTCTCACCCACATATACCCTTTGTCCTCGTTCCACAAGTTGAAAAATCAAGGAAGATCCAGTCTCAGATCCACATTGGTTTGTTGCTACAGCCATCAGTTCCAAGGGATCAGGGCTGCACATTATTATATTCAGCCAGGGACACAGAAGGAGATGGGCTGAGCCCAAAGGAGATTGGTTCATGCTGAAGAATTGTAATTTATTTATTTATTTAAATATATATTTTTATTTTTTAATTACAGATGACACACAATATTATATTAGTTTCAGGTATACATCATAGTAATTAGACATTAATATGACTTCCGAAGTGATCACCCTGATAAATGTAGTACCCATCTGACACCATACATAGTTATTATGAAGTCACATGGCATTTGTCTTTCTCTGTCTGACTTATTTTACTTAGCATAATACCCTCTACATCCACCATGGTATTGCTGATGGCAAGAGTTCATCCTTTTTTATGGATGAATAATATTCCATTGTATATATGAGGGCTGTCTGGAAAGTATTCAGCCATGTAATATGAAAAATAGAGGCATTTATGGCTGGATTTTTCACAGACAGCCCTCGTATGTACCCCTTTCTTCATCCATCTATTTATGGACACTTAGGTTGATTTTATACCTTGGCTATTGTAAGTAATGCTGCAATTATACACATATGGATGCATACATCTTTTTTGAATTAGTATTTTGGGTTTCTTTGGATAAATACCCAGAAGTGGAATTATTGGGTGCTTCCTTGTC